>WNWU01017087.1:0-27393 GCA_012654045.1 Ptyas mucosa | reverse complement strand
TCTATTCTATTCTATTCTATTCTATTCTATTCTATTCTATTCTATTCCATTCCATTCCATTCCATTCCATTCCATTCCATTCCATTCCATACTTACAACAATTCATAATTTCATACTTTCCCTCTAGGTTCTTGTGGAAGTATACAGTTAGTCCCAGCAGTTGTTTCTGTTCAAAGGAGCTCTGGTAGCTCAGCAGACTAAAGCAGTGTCATTAACTGTTATTAAGATCAGCTGCCTGCAATTACTGCAAGTTCAAATCCCACCAGGCTCAAGGTTGACTCAGCCTTCCATCCTTTCTAAGGTAGGTAAAATGAGGACCGAGATTGTGAGGGCAATAAGCTGACTTTGTATAAATATATACAAAAGTATGAAGGCTATTGCTTTAACGCATTGTAAGCCGTCCTGAGTCTTCAGAGAAGGGCGGCATATAAATCAAATTTAAAAAAAAATGGGGAGGAGGAAAAAGCTTGGCTTTATTATTCCTAATATGCAAGATCCATACCACCCCTTGGGTAGATATCCATAGGCATACTTTCCACATATTCAATACATACCTCCTGAGCTACCCAGTCCAGGGTGTCACTTTCGGGATTCTTTAAACAATCCACCTCAGTTATTTTGCTTAATGCCTCCTCCTTTGAAGTTCCACTTCCACCCCACCAACTGCCTTTGTTCCATACACTCAAGCCAATCATGTCTCCTACTACCTGACTAGGTGGCTCAGTGGCTAAAGACGCTGAGCCTGTCAATCGGAAAGGTCGGCAGTTCGGCGGTTCGAATCCCTAGTACGGGTCTCCTGCATGAGGAGGGGGTTGGACTAGATGACCTTCCAGGTCCCTTCCAACTCTGTTACTGTTACTGCCACCCTTCTATTCTTCCTCTTTGTTTCATAACATCAGGGGTGGGTTCTAAATTTTTTTAGTACCGGTTCTGTGGGTGTGGCTTATTTTGTGGGCGTGGCTTGATGGTCATGTGACAATTCTTTAGGATTTAGCAGAGGTACTGATCTACCAGGCTTTTAACTGCTTGCAGAGCTGTACCGGTCTAGTCATGTTGTGGCTCTGACCCCCGAGCCCATCGTATCGGAGGAAGAAGGCTCCGAACATGAAGGAGAGGAGCCGGCCAGGCCTCCCTCCCCCGGCCCCTCCTCTCTGACAATTCCTCAGGTGTCGGCCGAAGGAGAGGAGATTGGCCAGGAGCCAGGTGTCTCTGATCGGTCGGAGAGTGATGAGGGAGACAAGTTGTGGCTGGACCCACGTCAGCGTCAGTGTGCTAAACGATCACAGCAGATGAGGAGGCGTGCCAGGGATTAAACTGAGTCACTGGACCACACCCCACAGGCTATATAAAGGAGTGGGGTGGCCGTTTAGATTCTGTGACGGACAAAGTTAATTCTTGCAAGCTCCTTTGGTGCAAAGCCTCAGTCTGCTGAAGGATAGTGAATTGGACTGTTTTTTCCCAGCCGGTGTGTATTGCATTTGTTATCTGGTGGAGGAACACCCCCCTTCTTGTTATAGTAAAGAACTTGGCAGCCGGTTCCCATAGAGCTGCCAAGCCTCTGATAACGGACCGTTTGTGTGTGCCAATTATTTAACCCTCGACTGTCTGTGTGGGTTTGTGCGTGTGGAGGATGGGGACAGAACACATGTCCCTTCCTTTCCTTTTGTGAATGTTAGAGTTTTATTTTTCCACATATCAACTACTATACTGTGACTTAATTCCTGAGCTTCCCAAGGCTGTTTTTCTCCCATTTTTGTTCCCCCCCCCCCCACACAAAACAGTAAGCGTTTTGGCAATTTCTTCAGCTATTTGTAGAAACACGTTCACTGTGTTCTTAGGTAATTCAGGCAATTCTAATTTCTCAAAGTGCTCAATTATAGTCTTCTTCAGCCGGGGAAACAGCATATGCAACCATTCTGTCCTAAAAAGAAAAAAAAATACAAAAACAGCCCAGATAATGACGAACACTATTCCCACTGGTAACGTTACTGCCCACCAATCCATTGGATCATCAACTTCAGTGGATCTCCTTGGTGAGATTCCACCTTCCGCTCCTTTGGGGCTGATATGGGCCCTTTCACTCGGGAGTAATGAATCCAACCTTTTTCAGCAGTCTGAATTGCAGTCTCAGTGGTCAACAAGACGATGAAAAGTCCTTCTTAAATTGGAGTCAGTTTTTCGTCCTTTCAGCCCTTTAGCGGTACCCACTGTCCTGCTTTATATTGGTGTACAGCATAAGTCCAAGGTGGTGTTTGTGCAAGAATGCCTTTCTGTCGCAAAAGAGAAAAACATCTCCAGTACATATTTTCTAACCATTTTGCCCTTTATTCAATTCTTGGGAAACCTTCCCTCTTTCTACAAATTGTAATTTCTAACCCATCTCTGTAACAATTCCTAAAAGGGCAACAACTTGTGCTGCTAATCAACAAACCATGCCATAGGATGGGGCATCTTGACTCCTAAGCACACAGACCTTGAGACATAAAAAAAAAATGGAGGTAAGAAAACAGCTTCAAGAATAAAACAAATAATTTTTTAAAAAAAAAAACTTTAAAAAAAAGAATAAAACAAACAATCTAAATAGGGTATTTTGGGTCAATGTTCTGAAATCTATATTGGGTTAAACTTTAGTGTTAACTCTCTGATTTCAGTAGAATGTGAGTCAGATTCTCATTGAGTAGGTTAAAACATTTACAAATATAAGCAAAGTCAAACTAATTTCTTTTATACAGGTTTAATTATGCATAAAGCAGTCTTCCAAAAATGTCCAGAAAAAATGAAATCAAAATTGTATTCAGAGCAGAAAAGAAAATATATCTGCATAGGTTTTATATGCAGATGAAAGAGACCAAAACAGTGAAAGGCAAAATCCAGTTATTTATGTCGGCACGTTCCAAGTGAAGCCAACTCTGACCCCATGTAATTTATGGCCCAGGTTTGACCCTGTTTCCCCCCTCCCCCCAGGGTGTGTCATCAGTCACATTCGCCAATGGAGCAATTTTGTGGGTTGTAGAGATTACTCCCCTCCGGCCACTGTGGGTAACCCTGGGAGACAGCCTTGAGAGAGGGAGTTATGTCTGGAATGTGCTTTTGTTTTTGGCTGCCATACTGCTTCACTGTTTTCCCATCTCCTTTGCCTATGTCAACTTGAGAGCAGGCCAGGGATGCTTTGCGAGTTGACATCCACATGGAGGAAGTGAAAGTAAAAACTGAAGTGTACCATAGACCTTAAAATAGGGAAGAGGATCTCTCAAGATATTAAGCTAACTTAAACTGCAAATATTATCTAAGAACTAGTTAAATCCCAAAATATTGTGTGTTGGTCTTGTGAAGTATGTCTTCAGAATTGCCAGCTGGTCTGGGAAATATACCTTTTCTGAACTCACTCAATCTTATCCATAACTTTCCCTAAATTAGTTCTCTAGAGCAGTACTCCAATGCTTTCAAGGTTTTGTCCTTGTGCCTGAAGGCTGTTGGATGAGAAGGAACAATCTCTAGCTATTTTCAGCCCAGCAGCTGAGAATGACTGGTCCTGTCTGCCCTGGGAACCTTCCATCTTTGGTCCTGCATGACATGGCACTGCCATTCCTGGGACTGTTGTGTATTCTAAGTGTCTCCCCAGAGCCTCAGGTACTGCTCAACAAGAAGATGGAAGCTATGGTGAGTGGTGAGGAGAGGAGTGCCACCTAATTAAGCTAATTGAGCATTGTCAACAAGGAGCTGGTCCATCTTGTCTTTCAATCAAGGTCCTTTTCAAAAGATGGGAGCAGGGTGGAGTCTTGGGTCAGAAACAAACTGTTATGACCCAGGTCACATAGGCAGGGGTAGGTTTCGATAAAGTCTGTTAGGATATGGTCAATATCCTTAACAAAGTCCTTTACAAAGGACTTAACAAAGTCCTCAACAGAGCCTGTAGTACAGTGGTTTAAAGCACCCTGTTATTAACATCTATTAACATCTACTGCTTGCAATTACTGCAAGTTCGAATCCCACCAGGCTCAAGGTTGACTCAGCCTTCCATCCTTTCTAAGGTGGGTAAAATGAGGACCCGGGTTGTGGGGGCAATAAGCTGACTTTGTATAAATATACAAAAGTATGAAGGCTATTGCTTAACGCACTGTAAGCCGCCCTGAGTCTCCGGAGAAGGGCGGCATATAAATCAAATAAAAAAAAAAAATTGCTCTGCTTTACCATGGCAAATGGCTCCACAGTGGCCAATAAATCTCTACCATAAACTTTCCGGAAGGCAGCCACCCACAGGCAGTGTCGACAGTCCCACAAACTAAATCCAATATTCATCAGAGCCTATTCACAAGCCAAGGAGGAAGTCAGTAATCTATAAACAGGGTTCCAAGCCCACAAGGCAAAATCAGGAGTCTAAAGAGAATGTTCAAGGTCCACAGGGTAGAAACACAACCCAAAATCAGAGATTAAGGAGCCTTGGTGGTGCAGCAGACTAAAGTGCTGTTAAGTAGCACTTAGCTGCCAGCTGCCTGCAATTACTGCGAGTTCAAATCTCACCAGGGTCAAGGTTGACTCAGCCTTCCATCCTTCCGAGGTAGGTAAAATGAGGACCCAGATTGTGGGGGCCATAAGCTGACTTTGTATAAAATAGAACACGGCTTAGGGGGGCCCGAAAGCCCTACTAAGCAGGTATATAGAAAAGTATGAAGGCTATTGCTTAACGCATTGTAAACCACCCTGAGTCTCCGGAGAAGGGCGGCATATAAATCGAACCAATGAACGAATGAATGAACGAATGAATGAATGAATGAATGAATGAATGAATCAATCAATCAATCAATCAATCAATCAATCAATCAGCCAGGGAAGTGCATGCAGAAACAAACAATTGTTCCCTACAAAGACACCCTCCTTCGGTCTCTGATGAAATCAGTTCAAGCCATCTGTTTCTTGTGAAAAGGAGCAGGGCAGCCACCTTGCCAGCAGCCTCACAGACCTCCTTTGGCTCTATTCTCTATGCCGTCGGATCAGGTGGGGGAGGCAGCTGTTCCTCATCAGAGGGGATCTTATCACCACTCACTGTCTGCAGCCAATCCTCCCCTGCGTTTGTGAGGGCAGGCAGTTCTCCAACTGGTCAACTACCTCCCCCAATGCCAGAGGGGCCTGGGGCAGCATTGTCCTCAGCCCCTGGTCTTTGCAGGCATTCCAGTGGAGACGTGCCATCCCTCTCAGATGGTCCCAGTTCCAGCTCCTTCTCCTGCTGTGGGAAGAATTCCATCATCCATGGTCAACCTCTGACTGACCGGGGTAATACGAATGGGTGCAATGTGTTATGTGTTTCTCTCCTTTCTCTGAAGATGGTTCCAGTCAGTTTTGGTTGGAAGGGAGAGATTGAGCCCAAACCCCTGGTTCTTAAGGTGTCTCCGGCCTTTCAGTTTGTGATTAGGTCTCAATTCTTTGCTGATAATATTCAGCTCTGTAACAGTGACTGACCAAGCAATGTTGTCAACATTTTCTTGTAGTACCTGAAGCCTATTGAATGGGAAGGAGTCTCATAGCTAATCATAGCAAAACCAAAAGCTGTGGATGATTGGCCCTCCCAGTATTGGGCACTATTGATCTTTGGTCATGTATGACATTGTAACACCATGCTTGGGACTATTATGCCATCTGGGGGTCTTTGTGGACTCCCAGCTCCTGCTCAAGGATGAGATCAATGACCAGAAAGATCTTTCTAAAGCTTCAACTTGTTGAATGGGATTATATTGAGCTGTGGAGAGTCTGAACCCCCATGGGGGCAACAGAGAGGACAGAGAGAAGAATGGAAGCAGAAAGTCTGAGTTATGGGATCAGACGCAGTAGTGGAACTGGATCCAGCATAAATTCATCACTGAGACTAAGGGGTTATTTTTCTACCTTTTAAAGGAGGACTTGGTTCACCCCTTCCTCAAGAAACATGCTGGACCCCACCATACTGGACAATTGTCATCCAGTATCCAATCTCCCCTTTTGGAGAACGTTCTGGAGAAAGCGGTCGTGCAGCAGTTTTAGTGGATGCAATAGATTGTCTAGACCCTTCCTCAGTCAGGATTCAGGTCTGAGTATGGGGGGGGGGAACGGCATCAGTTGCACTTTTAGATGCTGTTTTGCATGAGTGAGATTGGGGTACTGCATTCATCCTGGCTCTACTTGACCCCTCAGTGGCCTTCAATATTGCAATTGGCGGTAGACTCCTTCTGTTTTGGTACCAGGGAATGGGACTGGCAGCCCTGTAATGAGCTGGCCTTTTCCTTTCTACAAGGCACATACCAGTCAGTGTTGAATTGGGAGTGAGAAGTCCTTGGCCCCCAAAACTCTGCTGGTCTACTGAAAAAAATAATAATAAGGAACTGAGCACTACCTCAGGGATCTGTCAGGCCTGGAAACCATCTTTTTTGTTGGGCCTTCAGGCCTTCCACATTTATTACTGTGAGAAACTGGAAAGGGGGGTTGTATGGAGCAAGGGTGATAAAGTCATAATAACATTCCTTTCTCAGAGCGTCAAGGACACGTGGATGGCTGGAACTGGGAGGCATCTCCAGTTGGGACGGTGCTTTGACGGGGCCATGTGATGGACATGGGGGTGCTGGGCATGGCCTTGAACTTTCCTTTGGGTGGGGAAAACTTGGAAATTTTCAGATCCGGGTTTTCCCAGATGTACCAATATGACATCTTTAATAAAATGGAACTTTGAGGAACCTCAAGCCTTGGAGTTTTCTTTCATTTGGGGGTGTTACTTGGAACTCTGACAGGATCTATAGAAACAAAAGGACTTAAAACACTGAGAATGAAACCAAACAGATACATTTTTAATGACTCTTTTAATTAAAATAAATAAATGTAAACTCAAAATTATTATCCACATCATTGATATCAAACTTTATTTCCAAGTTGGTCATATGGGGTCTCACTGGGAACAACTGAAATTAATGAAACCTTAAAGGGGGAGGAAGTGACTGTTGCTGAATAACCTATACTTTGTTCTTAATCATATTAATTGATTTACAAATATTTAATGGAAAAGAACCTCCCTCCCATTTCACTATTTTTAAGAAAATTAAGAAATCGGATTCACAAAAATGCACCAAAAAGTTCCCAGTCCCTGTATAAGTCAGAGATTCTTGTGTCTCATGATATTCTCTCTGCAATTGAGATCAGGTCTCAGTAAGATAATGTAGCATTTGGGGAAAAAGATACAAGCCAAGAGACCAGCCCCAGAGGCCAAGATGGAGAAGATCTCCACGGCCACCATGGACTTCCCTTTGGTGCTCAGGTAGGTGGGGAGGAAGCTGATCCACACACTGCAAAAGACCAGCATGCTGAAAGTAATGAACTTGGCTTCATTAAAGCTGTCAGGCAATTTCCTAGCCAGGAAAGCCACTGTGAAACTCACAAAGGCCAGGAAACCCAGGTAGGCGAGGACAGCATAAAACATTGAAACTGAGCCTTCCTGACATTCCAAAATGGCCTCCCCAGTCAAGGCATGGAAATCCAAGTTGGGAAATGGGGGAGAGGTTACCAGCCAGGTGGCACAAAGAACTGCTTGGACCAGGGGACAGGCTAAGACAATGGAGTTAGTAAGTGGTTTTCCTAAGAATTTCCTTGTCTTGTTCCCTGGCTTGGTGGCCATGAAGGCCAGAACCACCATGACAGTTTTTGCCAAGACAGAGGAAACTGCAAGGGAAAAGAGAATGGCAAAAGTAGTTTGTCGGAAGAGGCAGGTGAGCTTCCCAGGTTGACCAATGAACAAGAAGGAGCAGAGGAAGCAGAGCAGTAGGGAGACCAGGAGGATGTAGGTGAGATCTCGGTTGTTGGCCTTGACAATTGGTGTGTCCTGATGCTTAAGGAAAATCACCAGAACTGCCAATGTGGTCACGAAGAGAGAAAGAGTGAGAGAAGTTAAAGCATATCCCAGGATGCCTTGATAGGAAAGGAAGTGGATCTTCTTGGCAATGCAGTGATCCTTGTCCTTGTTGGGATATTGGTCTTCTGGGCAGGGGTTACAGCTTGCAGAATCTGAAAGCAAAAGTCAATTTGCATTTCATGGTGTATCAAAAAGGGTAAATCATCCTTCAATATGGTCATCTCCTACAGGCCCTTTCTCCAACAGGTCTACCAATCTCCCGGAAGATTGATAGTGCTGATAGAAGAAGAATACCCTAAATAATGAAAATTAAAGCTTGATGCTCACACTCTTCACGAAACATTTGGTAGCTGGTTTTTCTGGATGTAGCCAGATATAAGATTTGGAATATAAAGTCTAATATGGAACACATGAATTCTTCCCTGAAACTACCTTGCATTAACCTGTTGAGGAACAGAAAAGGACAGTTTAGATCCATCAACTCAGAGATTGAATATTTTGAGAAATGTCAATGTACCAAAAATGTTCATATTTGCTTCTACTGAATGGCTTCCTTGATCCTGGAAGAGATACATTTAAAACAGGCTCTACCTGTCTGATTAGAAATGGTTCCTTCTGGACAAGGGGCACATTGGTAGCAGCAAACTTGCTCGCCCTCTGGAACTCTTCTCCTCTCTCCTGCCTGGCACCTCTTCATGCCACATCTGGCAAAGGGCAACTTCTAAAAGGGAAAAGAAAAACACTGTAGATGGCCCAATTATTTCTGTTTATATCTTCAGAATGTCTTCAAAAGAAATGATGAAGTAGGGTTTATCAGAAACCAGGAAAAACTACAGTGGGGTTAAGGCCAGTGCCACTCCCACATTACCCAGTGTTGCTGGTGTTTGGAATAGGGCCTTGGCATGCAAAAGAAGCTTTGTGAATTGAGCTAAACCTTTTCTAAAACAAACGATCATGAAGATCCAACTGAACAGGAATGGTCCACATAAACCAATATTGGTTGCTCTAAGTGCATCTTGGATTTCAAGCAGAATTTCTTCCTAATCTCAACCCTTTTTGAGCTAATCAAAACAGGTTCTTTGTCAAATGGCTGATGAGGTTTTGGTTTAGTAAGTTGTTCTCCAGTAAGGAGGATGTGTTGAATCCCTAGAAGGCAACAAGTCTTTTGTTGAATTTAGTTTACCTTCCAGCTCACCTTTTTTGCCCAGACAATTGCATTGGAGTTAATAGTGAAATCCTGGCCTTGAGGAGCCCCTGGATCTATTTGTCCAACTTTCACAGGAAAAAAAGATCGATTGGTGAGGAAAACCCAGTTGAGAAGATCATAACGACCAGATCCCAGTCCATTTTCTGAGAAAGAGACTTCATCTCCTGCACTATTGTTGAAGTGGACCTTCCTCAAATAGGAAAGAAGCTGAATGAAAAGAGACGTCAAGAAATTGGACTAACTGGCTGAAAGCCACAAATGAGACATCATGACTTCTATTCATTCTGGGGTAACATCATCATAGAAATTACCTGCCATGACTGAACATTTGAGATCCTCTTTTCAAGTCTTAACATGGCTGGTCGCCCTCTGGATCCATTCATTGCATGCAATGCATGTGCCACGGCATAAATGGCATTGTAGATATTGTAGCTTTCACCTGTCATGCTTGTTTCAAAGAAGTAAGCTGGCAGATTCTGTATATTCTCCTTTCCTGAACATGGTTTGGAGGCATCTTGGAGCCTCTTTGGAGGCATCTTGCCTGGTTTGTAGATCTTGCAGTGAAAGACCTGTTCCCACCATGGAGGGAGAAAGAAGTCCCCTCGTGGGTTCAAAGGGTCTAAAGTCATGAGAAAATGGCTGAATTCTGAGACTTCCCTGGTGTGGTCTCTAAAATGGAAAGCTCCATGGAAGGGCTTTACAAATTGCAATATATATTCAGACCTTATTGCAATAAGTTTCCAGGTGGATGTAAAGATCCAAACTTTCTGAAAAGGTGCTTTTCTCCATGCTTCATAAGTATACATAACCGCCTGCACATTTCCAATAGTATTGGAGTCTCCAAACAAAATAATTACTTCGCCTTTTGACCAAGTATTGAAAATATGGTTTAATTTCGCCGCTGGAGTATTATAAAAATCAATTTTCATTATTTCAGTGAAGGCCAAGCAGATCTCCTTCTCCTTGAGTAATGGCATCAGAGATGAGATGAAACGTCCTCCATTGTCATTTTCAGGGGCCACCAGCCCAACCCAGTTCCACTGGAAATGCAGGAGCAGCTGCACTAAACCCACATACTGAGCAAATTCACTGGGATTAATCCGGAAGAAGGAAGGAAAAACTCTTCTGTCTCCCTGAGAGAACTCAAAGCCAACACCGAGCTGGAGAAAGTGAGAATCTTCTTTAAAAGAGAAAGTAAAGTTGTTTATGACTTTTAGGGGGGGGGGGGTCCCCATTGTGTGGTTTCTTACTCCACCAGAAAGATTTACTCATTGTGAGTAGCCAGCTTTATCTTCCTTCCTTCTTAGGAAGAGTCACCAGTTACATATTTTGCCTGGTTGTGATAGATTAAAGTTAAAGAAACAAACCATCAACCCAGGGGTGAAATGCTCCCGGTTCGGACCGGATTGCCCGATCCAGTAGCGATGGAAGTGGGTGGTCCGGAGAACTGGTAGCCTAAATCCATCCCCCATGCCCAGCTGAGCCACGTGATCATCAGAGGCTTTTTTCTTTTAAATGGCTCTGATGATCCAAGCTCTGACGATCCCAGCTGAGTTGCCTGATCGGCAATCAGGCAACTCAGCTTGGATCATCAGAGCCATTTAAAAGTTTTTTTCTTTTAAATGCCTCTGACGATCCAAGCTCTGACGATCCCAGTTGAGTTGCCTGATCGGCAGAGGGTTAAAACCCTCTGATGATCAGGCAACTCAGCGGGGATCGTCAGAGCCTTTTGAAAGCATTTTTTTTAACAAGCCATCAACCTGAATACACAGAATAAACTGCACTGAAAGGTGTAGAGAGATGATAAACTTTTATAGAAGTCAGGAAGTAATTCCTCTTTTAGTATTATATCAATATTTTCTCGCAGAGAGAAGTTCCCTGAAGATGGGCTACAGCAGGCATCCAAAAGCTCAGAGGACAAACTTCTGCTCCCAATGATTAGATCCTTTAACATTATCCTGGGACATGGATATTTGCCTTCATTCATGAGTTATATCACTTATCTCTTTGTGGTTATATAAAAATGCATCTTGACATGTAAAATATAAAAATCAGTTGAATTATATCATGGATTATCTAAGTCATATACCTCTGCTGTGTTTCTCACCCCCTCCCCCACAAACACCTTTGCTTTCATCTTTGACCTCTGTTGTAGTTGTGTTATTTGTCTACTGCATGGTGTATCTAATGGAACCTCCTTACCTGTAGGACCTTGAAGATGCTGAAGATGGAGGCCATCAGCCTTGAGGATTTGGGGTTAAGACCTCCAATGACAGAAAGCAGAATGTCCCTCCTGTCACATTTATAACCTGGAACCATTTGACCTCGTGTGGAGACCAAGGAGAGGCTGAATAAAGTATTATTCCTCTCAGTCTGGTGATTTTCGTAGATGTGGAAGCCAAGGGTGATGTTGGGGAGGAGAACCAGATCCTTGTTGACTTCTTTCACTGCAAACATCAAGGCCAGGAACTGCTGGTAGTTCTTGGGGATGGGCCTAGAGTGAGAAAATCACTGAGGCTCATTTCAGAACAACTTCTGTGGTGAAGTTTGCCTGTCCCATGTTTTATGGGATTTTTTTTTAATGGAAAGCCCATGATGAAACTTGCATGGTTTTGCTAGAAAGAAGAAAAACCTGTCTGTCCATCCCACAGACCTTTTTATACCCATCATTTGTCATCATCCCCCCTTCAACACTTTGCTCCAGTGACTAAAATTCTCCCCAGTTGCTCTTCTACAATCCACATCAATTTGATTCTGTCTTGGAGCAGCTTCTTCAGGTCTGGTGACAGTTGCTGAACAGAGGACTTCAGCTGGAGTCACACACAGATTTCCTGAAGACCATTATTCATGAGCACTGGATATTCCAAAACTGATTATTATTACTTTTTTAATCTGCCACCCTGGAAAAGGATTGAGCCTTTATTTGAGTTTTCCACCATGACTTTCTGACCAAATTAATATTATAAGTCAACTTCTTCCCTAAGCCAGCACAGTTTCTGTTCTGTTCTCCCTCTTCACTTTTTAGATTTATCATTTATTTATTTATTTATTAGTTCAATTTATATCCCACCCTTCTCTGAAGACTCAGGGCAGCTTACAATGCACTTATAGCAATAGCCTTCATTCTTTTGTATATACCTGCTTATTAGGGCTTTTGGCCCCCCATAAGCAGTGTTTCTACAAAGTCAACTTATTGCCCCCACAATCCGGGTCCTCAATTTACCTACCTCGGAAGGATGGAAGGCTGGGTCAACCTTGATCTTCCTGACTTCTGAAAAGATTGAGAATTGTATCCTATTTTTAAAAAATGTGTTGACCAAAACTGGAAAAACAATGACCTACCATTAGAAGACATTAGATTAGAAAAATTATGAAGTGTGTGGAAATGGATAAGTTCACAAAGGAGATACAAGAAAAAGATGAAATAGAATATTACTTAGTCTGGGAGAAATGGTATAAATGGTTAGAGGAGAAAGGGGGAAAAAAGTGGGGGGGACAAAAGAAAACTAAACAATGGTTAAATTAGGTAGAGGAATATGGAAACAAATGGGAAGATATAAAAATTGTGGAAAGAAAATGAGGTACCTGTTTATCTTAAATGTAAATAAAATATTTAGATTAAGAGAACATATTATAACGGTATATATATGATATACTAGAAATATATGTATAAAAGATATATTAAGATAAGAAAGAGAAAATGTATAAATATGGATTACTGATGCGAAGATGTTGAAAAGAAGAAGATGTAAGTATCTGTTTTTTTAAAAAAAACCTGTTTAATAAAATTTATTGGGAAAAAAATGTGTCTATTGGTTCAATTTATTTATTGGGTCGATTTATATGCCACCCTTCTCCGGAGACTCAGGGTGGCTTACAATGCATTAAGCAATAGCTTTCATACTTTTGTATATACTTGCTTAGTAGGGCTTTCGACCCGCCCTAAGCGATGTTCTTTTTTATACAAAGTCAGCTTATTGCCCCCACAATCCGGGTCCTCATTTCACCTACCTCGGAAGGATGGAAGGCTGAGTCAACCTTGAGTCTGGTGAGATTTGAACTTGCAGTAATTGCAGGCAGCTGGCGTTACTTAACAGCACTTTAGTCTGCTGCACCACCAAGGCGCAGTGTTGACCAGATTCACATGCTGTCCATCTCATGAACAAAGTGACACTAATTTATGAGCTTTGCTTTTTATTGTGAAAAGCACAAACATAGAGTAGGATAATGCTGAGATAATGGGGTGCAGGGAACATTGGGGAACATGACAAGGAAGTTGGGGTCTGCTGGTAGAACTTGTGTTGCCATATTTTGGGTTGAGTTTGCAACAGCAAGTCCCAAGTCTCATTGAGTTTTTAAAATAAACATTCCTTGATTAAACCTCTGTGGTTTTAGTGAGAAAGGAGAAAAGCTCTCTCTCTTCGTATCATGGACCATTTTATACAATTCTATCATCCTCCCTTCTTCACTTTGCTTTAGTAATTGTAATTTAGTTTCTCTTGGAACAGCTTCTTCAGGTCTGGTAACTATTGCTGACCGCAAGACTCCAGTGGGTGGGTCACAGCACAGATTTACTGAACTCCATTATTCATGAGAAATGCTGATCCCAACACTGAGGGATTTGGGCAGTTCCTCACATTGGAAAAGGACTGAGTTTTCAGGTTTCTTTCGCCATGATTTTACATGCAAATTAATATTAGAATAGAATAATAGAGTTGGAAGGGACCTTGGAGGTCTTGTAAGAGCCGAGGTGGCGCAGTGGTCAGAGTGCAGTACTGCAGCTACTTCAGCTGACTGCTAGTTCACCAGATCAGTGGATCAAATCTCACCGGCTCAAGGTTGACTCAGCCTTCCATCCTTCCGAGGTGGGTAAAATGAGGACCAAAGATTGTTGGGGGCAATATGCTATTTAGTATACTGTCTTTGGTGTAAGCCGCCCAGAGTCCTCAGAGAGTGGGCGGCATAGAAATATGAATAATAAAAATAAAAATAAAAATAAAACCCCCTGCTTAGGCAGGAAACCCGATACCACATCAGACAAAGGATTATCCAATCTCTTCTTAAAAACTTCCAATGCTGGAGCATTGACAACTTCTGGAGGAAGTTGTTCCACTGATTAATTGTTTTAACTGTCAGGAAATTTCTCCTTAGTTCTAAGTTGCTTCTCTCCTGGATTAGTTTCCACCCATTGCTTCTTGTCCTGCCCTGTTTTGTAAGTCAACTTCTTCACTAGACAGCTGAGTGGGGTGCCCCTCCCCACTTTTATATGCATAATCATCCTGATGAAAACTTTTGGAAATAATTGAGAATTCCAGCCCATTTCTTGCCCTTTATATTGAGGAAAAGGACAAAGATCTGAACATCACTGGAGCAAGCAGTTTAAAAAAAAAAAAAGAAGAAGAAGCCCTGAATCCAAAATAAAGAAAACAATCATATAAATATTTCCCCTGCAGGTGAAACTTACGATATTTTATTAGTCAGCACTAATGGGTAATTGTGAAAATCTGGGACAATGGAGTTCACAAGAACTGCCAGGGGAAAATTTGCACCAATCATCAGATCACCGGGTCTGTAAAATTCCCATGGATTCTGCAAGTTTGAGCTTTTTTGCCATGCACACATGCTTTGAATCTTCTTAGCAGCAATGGAGGGAAGGAGCCAGAGCAGCAGCAGCAGGAGAGGCAGCCCAGCCATTCTTCTCACCTTCCCTGCTAGATCAGAAATCAAGGTTTGTGCAGAAGCTGAGTTGCAGGCAACCCTTTAAATCTCACCAATTTACATAGTTGAGACTAACTTGCCAGCTGGATGTCCTCAGGGCACATTTATCTGATGTCTCCTTGCATTAAAACGTTTGTATTGTATTGCTTTATTTCCTCCTATCTTTCTTATTCTGAAAGTAGACTATGTGCTCTATTTTATTTTAATGATAAGGTCACAAGATCAATCAATCAATAAACTACCATTAAACCAATCATATTTTCTCTTACCTGTCTTTGTGCTTTGACGTGTAGGCCAGCTGAGTCTCACCAAACCCTGCAGTTAGCTCTTTGGTGGACAAGGCAAGGTTCCCCCACCACTAAAGGCATATTCCTTGTGTGTCCAATCACACTTGGCCAATAAAGAATACTAATTTTCTAATCTAATCTTCACCGGGAGAACCAATATTTTTGAAAGCAAGGTTAACCTTGGAAGATTTGTGTGGGTTGAAATCCACAGGGAATACTTTAAGAACTAGTTCTTCTGAAAATTGCAGGGGAAAGCAATTCTCCTACCCACTCAGCAACAGATGTTGTTTGAACATCGGATGGAGAAAAACAGGTTTGCGTCCCTTGTTGCTAATCCACAGAACCGATGGAGTTTACAGTTAAACTGAAGTTGAGCTTTTGAGCTACCTCAAAGTGGACACCTGCACACAAGATGAAGTTTGGCTTGCGCCATAGTATGTTCAGGCAGAATGGGTGCTGGTGGGACATGGTCGCAGTCAACTGTACCCCAGGAAGTGTGAGCAATCATGCCAATGTGGAATTACCGGTTTAGTTATACCCACAAGACAGGAGATTGATTGATTGATCAAATTTATATGACCACCCCATGCAAAGTCATTCTGGGCAGCATACAACAAAGCAGTAAAAGCTGCAAATAAGGAAGACAAGCATTGTTTAAAAGCTTTATATAATAGTTATTAAAAAGAATTAGATATTATACGAGCAGAACTAAAACCAGAAAAGAGAATAATAGACGGTGGGATCTTAATAGTAACAGAGCAAACTCACGAGTTCACCTGCCCCCTGGGGTCCCTTTACTTACAGATAGTAAATAAAGTAAGCTCTGCTGATAGTTATTCATTGCCTTCTCTCCACATGAATAGACTACTGTAATGACCTCTATGTGGGGCTGCCCTGAACAGCATTTGAAAGTTTCAACTGGTGCAAAATGGGGCAGTTGCAGGCAATTCTATGTGCTCCTAGAACATGGCATGTTACACAAGTGCTCCATGAAGTGTCTATGGAGATTCTCAGTCATCCAGGTCATGGTTGTCCCTTTTTTCAAGAGGCAACTGGACTTTTAGGCTTTTCTTTGAACATGTTTCACTTCCCAATCCGAGAAGCTTCTTCAGCTCTGACTCCGTTCCCCACCATCCAGTCAGAGCTGAGGAAGCTTCTTGGATGAGAAGTCAAATGTCTTCAAAGAAAAACCAGAAAGTCCAGAAACTTTCATTTTTGTATCTTGGATAATTTTTTTAAGATTTAAGAGAGAGGGAGAGAGGGAGATAGAGAGAGGGAGAGAGGGAGAGAGAGAAATTTCCCACAGAAAGGAAAAACTGGGTGTCAGGTTCTGATGTCATCTCAAATAAATTGCACTCACAAGCAACTAGTCTTTGCTGAAATATTTCATTTATCGAGAACGACAGATCTGGTCCCAACTTCGTCATAGCCAATACTAACCCTCTGACCCCAAAACCTTCCCCTTCCGTTCCCCCAAACCTCATCTTCTTATTGGCCATCTTCCAGCTCAATCTTCTCAGCTCCTGCCTCCAAACCCAGGAATTCCCCCCTCCCCTCCCATCTCCAAGCGACCCTATCTACAGAGAAAAATAAGTAGGTAAAAGTTCAAGCTTCATCTCCTCCTCTTTATGGCAGCCTTAAAGGGCTGACACTGGGAGTCAAAAAACATGGGTAGCCATGGGTGGGGATCATGTGACTAGATGGGAGTGAGTTACGTTGAATTGGCTATGCCCACCCAGGTTTTGTGGCTCCCGGTGTTTTCTTTTCTCTGGGACATAGGTCCAAAAGGCTCTTTGAGTGTTTAAGGTTGCAGACCTCTGTCTATATTAACCTGTATAGAAGTGACTATATGTTTTCTTGCTTTCCTACTCAATTTTCCTCATGAGGTGACTTCTATTGTTCAGATCTGGCCTCAGCACTATAACGTAGCATTTGGGGAGAAAGATACAAGTCAGCAGACCAGCCGCAGAGGCCAAGATGGAGAAGATCTCCACAGCCACCATGGACTTCCCTTTGGTGCTCAGATAGCTGGGGAGGAAGGAGACCCAAACACTGCAGAAGACCAGCATGCTAAAAGTAATGAACTTGGCTTCATTAAAACTGTCCAGTAGTTTCCTGGCCAGAAAAGCCACTATGAAGCTGATGAGACTCAGGAAACCCAGGTAGCTCAAAACAGCATAAAACATGGCAGTTGAACCTTCATTGCATTCTAACACGATTTCTCCCTTCACAGAATGAAAGTCCAAATTAGTAAATGGGGGGGGGAGATTGCCAGCCAGGAGGCACAAAGAGCTGTTTGCACGAGGGGACAGGCCAGGACTAAGATCAGCTGCTTCCCCAAGAGTTTTCTTGCCCTGTTTCCTGACTTAGTAGCCATGAAGGCCAGAACTACAGTCAGAGTTTTTGCCAAGACAGATGAAATGGCAGTGGAGAAGACGATGCTGAAAGTGGTTTGTCGGAGGAGACAGGTGAGGTTCCTTGGCTGCCCGATGAAGAGGAAGGAGCAGAGGAAGCAGAGCAGGAGGGAGACTAGGAGAAGGTAGGTGAGATCACGGTTGTTGGCCTTTACAATGGGTGTGTTGCAGTGTCTGATGAAGGCTGCCAACACGAGGATTGTGGTCAAAGAGAAGAAAAGAGCTAGGGAAACTAAAATGAAGCCGAGTGTATCCTCATAGGAGAGGAAGTTCATGGTCTTGGGAATGCACAGGACGTGGTTCTTGTTTGGCTGTTGGTCTTCTGGGCAGAGGGTGCACTGAGCCGCATCTGGAAGAATAGGCACCAGCTGACATTAGATAGAGAACCAGGGATTATTCTTAAGGGAAACTGTTTTCTCAGTGAAGGAAGCGAAAGGTCCCATATGGCCCATCTCTTTACTTTTGCTGCACACAACACAGAAGGCTCCAGTGGAATCAGCAGCTAAAAACTTCTCAGGAGTAATTATATAATGAATTAATTGGTTTGTTTTATTTCATTATTACATTTTGAAATTCCCATCTTCCATATCGAGGGACTCTGGGCAGTGTTCAATGAAATATTAAAACATATAAACAGCACATAAAAGTTAAAATTGCTGCTAACAACTTAAAGGATTCATTCAACATATGACACTTAAAAGTTCTGAATCACTATAATGAATCAATTGATATGTTTTGTTTTGTTTTATTTTATTATTACATTTTGAAATTCCCATCTCCCATACTGAGGGACTTGAGGCATTCGACAATGAAGCTACTTCTTGGTAAGCTAGAAAAAGGTGGGATAGATAGCATCACCACCAGGTGGATTCATAACTGGCTGGCAAACCATACTCAATGAGTAGTCCTTAACGGGGCTACGTCTACATGAAGGGAAGTAGCAGTGGGGTACCAAAATTTTTTGTCCTAGGCCCAGTACTCTTTAATATCTTCATACATGACTTAGATGAGGGAATAGAAGGAGAACTTACCAAATTTGCAGATGATATTAAGCTGGCAGGAATAGCCAACACCCTAGAACCGTGATGGCGAACCTATGACACGGGTGCCACAGGTGGCATGCGGAGCCATATCGGTGGGGACGCGAGCTCAGCTCCAGCATGCATGCGTGTGCCAGCCAGGTGATTTTCAGGCCTTCGGGGTCTACCAGGTCAGGAAACACACTGTTTCCGGCCTCCGGAGGGCCGCTAGGGGGTTGGGGAAGGTTGTTTTTGCCCTCCCCAGGCTCCTAGAAAGGCTCTGGAGCCTGGGGAGAGCAAAAAATGGCCCTACCGTGCCCACCGTGTCATCACATGCCAAAAGGGGAGGAGCACAAGGGTGCGGGGCGCATAGAATTATGGATGGGGGCACGCTTGCATGTGACCCCACCGCGCTCCCCCTGCTTTTGGCACGCGATGGCAAAAAGGTTAGCCATCACTGCCCTAGAAGATAGGCTCAAGATCCAGATGGATCTTGACAGAATTGAATCCTGGGCCCTATCTAACAAAATGAAATTCATCATAGAGAAAAGTAAAGTCTTATACTTAGGCAAGAAAAACCAAAAGTACACATATAGACTGAGTGAAAACAGGCTTAATAGCAGTAACCATGAGAGGGACGTTGGAGTCTTAGTGGACAACCAATTAAATATGAGGCGGCAGCCAAAAAAGCCAATGCAATCCTAAATTGAATTAAGAGAGGGATACAATCAAATTCAAGTGAGGTACTAATATCACTCTATAAAGCCTTATTAAGACCACACCTAGAATACAGCATCCAGCTTTGGTCAACACACTATAAAAAAGATGTTGGGACTCTAGAAAGAGTGCAGAGAAGGGCAATCAAGATCATTAGGGAACTGGAGGCTAAAACATATGAAGAATGGTTACAGGAACTAGTCTAGGGAAGAGAAGGACCAGGGGAGACATGATAGCAGCATTCCAATATTCGAAGGGCTGCCACAGAGAGGAGGGGTCAACCTGTTTTCCAAAGCACCTGAAGACCAGACAAGGAATAATACATGGAAACTGAACAAGGAGAGATTCAACCTGGAAATAAGGAGAAATTTTCTGACAGTGAGAACAATCAACCCATGGAATAGAAGTTGCCTTTGGAAGTTGTGGGAGCTTCATCACTGGAAGCTTTCAAGAAGAGACTGGACTGCCATCTGTCAGGAATGGTATAGGGTCTCCTGCTTGGGTGGGCTTTGAACTAGATGATTTACAAGGTCCCTTCCAACTCTGTTAATCGGTTATTCTGACTCTGGTCAGTGTTTAATAAAATATTAAAATACACATAGAAAACTGCTGCTAACAACTTAAAAGACCCATTCAACGTACCACTCTTAAAAGTTCTGAATGACTTTCATGTTGATTTGTTCAACTGATTTGCCACCTCATATTGTCTCTCACTCCTCCCCAGGCAGCCACGCCTGACCTCCTCATTCCTGCTGGAGGGTCTCCTCAAGCAACTTGCCTGTTTGATTAGAAATGGTCCCTTCTGGGCAAGAAACACATCCATAGCAACAAGAACGCTTCCCTTCTGCAATTTTCTTGGCTTGTCCTGCAAGGCAACTCTTCACACATTGGGAGAAAGGCTTTGTCTGAAATGAGAGTGAGATTAGCTTTGATGTGGAGAGGTTAGAAATGATCAGATTGGCTTTGGGGTCTGCATAAAAGCAGCCCCTCTTCTTTCTTCCTCTGAATATAATTTTCATCACAACAACGTGGTCCTTCCTCTCAGCTTTCCTGAACCCTGGAAACAACTTCTACTCCCTACCTGGGTGGCCCACACAATGGCATCGGGGTTGATGCTGAAACCTTCAGCTGAAGGAGCCTCCGGATTGGCCCATCCGACTTTCTCTCGAAGAGTCGTCGTATTTGCAAAGACGACCCAGTTGAGGATATCAAATCCTGCGTATTTCATCCCAGTTTCTGAAAAGGAGACTTCCTCCCCAGCAGTGTTGTTGAAAATGACCTTTCTCAAGAAGGCGTGCATCTGGAATGGCTAAACAAGCAACAGACAACCCAAAAGTCCGTTTTTATTTTTATTTTATTTTATTTCCAATTTATATACCGCCCTTCTCCCTGAGGACTCAAGGTGGTGTGCAGCCAGAAATAAAAACATGAAATACAAATATTAAAAGCAATTAAAATATATAAAAATTTGGCCCCAAAATTTAAAACTAACAAACCAATTAAAATATTTAAAATTTCTTCTTAAGCCAGCCCGGCTTGTTGGAAAAAATGTGTTTTAAGGGCACGGCGGAAGGCACTGACGTCATGAATTCTCCTTATCTCTGGGGGCAACTGGTTCCAGAGGGTAGGAGCCCCCACAGAGAAGGCCCTCTCCCTGGGGGTCACCAGCCTACATTGTCTGTCTGATGGCACCCTGAGGAGGGCCTCTCTGTGGGAGCGCACGGGTCGATGGGAGGTCATCGGTGACAGCAGGCAGTCTCGGAGATAGCTAGGTCCTATTCCATGAAGCACTTTAAAGGTGATCACCAACACCTTGAAGCGCACCTGGAAGACCAGCGGAAGCCAGTGCAGCTCACGCAGGAGCGGTGTTATGTGGGAGCGCCATGGTGCTCCCGTCACTACCCGCGTGGCTGCGTTCTGGACCAGTTGGAGCCTCCGGGTGCTCTTCAAGGGGAGCCCCTTGTAGAGAGTGTTACAGTAGTCTAGGCGAGAGGTGACAAGGGCGTGAGTGACTGTGCACAGGGAATCCCAATCAAGAAAGGGCCGCAACTGGCGAATCAGGCGAACCTGACAAAAGGTCCCCCTGGTTACAGCCGTCATATGTTCCTCCAAGGACAGCTGCCTATCCAGGAGGACTCCCAGATTGCGAGCCCTTTCCGCGTGGGCCAAAGACTCGCCCCCAATAGTCAGTGATGGAGTCAACTGACTATATCGGGATGCCGGGAGCCACAGCCACTCCGTCTTGGAAGGGTTGAGCTTGAGCTTGTTCCTCCCCATCCAGATCCGCACGGCTTCCAGGCACTGAGACATCACTTCAAGGGCATCGTTGGGGTGGCCTAGGGTGGAGATGTACAGCTGGGTGTCATCAGCATACTGGTGGTATCTCACCCCAAAGCCACGGATGATCTCACCCAGCGGCTTCACATAAATGTTGAACATAAGGGGCGAGAGGACCGACCCCTGCGGCACTCCGCAGACGAGAGTCCTTGAGGTCGACTTCTGCCCCCCTGCCAACACAAACTGCGACCGGTCAGAGAGAAAGGAGGAGAACCACTGTAATACAGTGCCCCCCATCCCCAACTCTTCCAGCTGGTGCAGCATGATACCATGGTCGATGACTTTATATAAAGAGATTTTAAATTGCAATATGCATAATAAATGTTTTTCTGTATCCCAGAAAGAAAAGAAAGAAAAAAGCAGTGGTGAAATCTAAAATTTGTTACTACCGGTTCTGTGGGCGTGGCTTGGTGGGGGTGGGGGCAACGTGACTGGGTGGGCATGGCCATTTTTTTTTTTACTTTTAAAACCATTTTTTCTACAACCTGTTCAGCGAATGCTTTCAAAAGGCTCTGACGATCCCAGCTGAATTGCCTGATCGGCAGAGACTTTTTTTCTTTTAAATGCCTCTAACGATCAGGCAACTCAGCTTGGATCGTCAGAGGCATTTAAAACAAAAAAAAGTCTCTGCCGATCAGGTAATTTATTTATTTATTATTATTTTTTCAAAATTTAATCAGCTGGGATCATGAGAGGCATTTAAAAGAGTTTTTTTTCATTTCATCTCTTCATTTCTTTTATGTAGTTATTACATTTTATCCATACTTTATTACTTTATAAGTAACTAAATCTGGTAAACAGCGATAATATTTCTTATTGTTCCCTTCTACTTTCCCCACCACCACAACATTGTGAGTTTATTACGCACTGCTGCAGACACACAATTGCAAGTGTGCTGTTAGCTGATGGAGAGAATCACCTTCGATGAGTAAATGGGCAAACATTAAAAAAATAAAATTAATTTCCCCCATAAATGGAAATTTGCAGGGAGAGAAAAATATCTTGCTGAAAGGAGATTTAATTAACTTTGTAAAATATGATATCTGGTTATATCAAAGTTACAGCAAAGCTGTAGATTGAGGGAAAGTTCTATTTCTGAAGCTGCTGGATATTCAGCTTCCAGGACTGAAACTACAAATTATTCCCAAAGGAAAACTAGGTGCTTAGAAATATAAATGAGTCAAACTCTGATTCCAAATGACTTCTCTGCAAAATGTTTTTGCTTAAGCTGTTAATGAATTACTTCATTAATGAAGTAATGAATGAGATGCACTGATATTGCACGTTCCTCCAGTTCTTGTGAGAGGCACTGATGTCCTTCGTTGTTTTTCTTGCCCGTGACCCAAACCCCTGACCCTTGTCTTTTTTTTTTCCTATATAATTTTTATTTTGAACATTTCATCTTCCATTAAACAGTGTGTCTTCTGGGTACAAATATCTCTGTGCAATGGCAAACAAAATTCACAATATTCATTACATTGATATGAGAATAGAATAACAGAGTTGGAAGGGATCTTGGAGGTCTTCTAGTCCAACCCCCTGCCCAGGCAGGAAACCCTACACTACTTCAGACAAATGGTTATCCAACATCTTCTTTAAAAAATCCAGTGTTGGAGTATTCACAACTTCTGCAGGCAAGTTGTTCCACTTATTAATTGTTCTAACTGTCAGGAAATTTCTCCTTAGTTCTAAATTGCTTCTCTCCTTGATTAGTTTCCACCCATTGCTTCTTGTTTTACCCTCAGGTGCTTTGAAGAATAGTTTGACTCCCTCTTCTTTGTGGCCACCTCTGAGATATTGGAAGACTGCTATCATGTCTCCCCTGGTCCTTCTCTTCATTAAACTAGACATACCCAGTTCCTGCAACCGTTCTTCATATGTTTTAGCCTCCAGTCTCCTAATCCTCTTTGTTGCTCATCTCTGCACTCTTTCTAGAGTCTCAACATCTTTTTTACATTGTGGAGACCAAAACTGGATGCAATATTCCAAGTGTGGCCTTACCAAGGCCTTATAAAGTGGTATTAATACTTCACGTGATCTTGATTCTTGATTTAGAAAATCTATTTCTAAAACCACAATTGTGTCTCTCAGTCTGTCAGTTGGGCTGTGAGTCATGGTACAAGGCCAGACTTGTAGCTCAGGGTTTCGCTCAACGTTATCCTGAAGACTACACAAATACCTACTCACCGACAGTCAGAACTGAGAGTGTAAAAATTGCTTTAGCAACTGCAACTATCCTTGGTTTAGAAGTTTTCCAGTTCGATGTGGACACGGCTTATCTACATGCTGACCTAGATGAAGAAATCTATGTGAGAGGTCCTCCAGGGTTCCGACAGCAAGAAGGGGATACCTGGTTTTTACAAAGAAGTCTTTATGGTCTGAAACAGTCTGGTTTAATGTGGTATTTATGTCTTACTGACAAACTAAATTCAATGGGCTTTATTAAGTCCGAAACTGATGAGTGCGTGTTCACAAAAAGATCTAATAATGCATATGAAATAGTTCTTGTTTATGTTGATGACATTGTTTATATTGGTCCAAATAAGCAGATGAGTGAAAGTTTTGCCAAAGCTTTGCAGAGATATTTCACATTGAAATCTTTAGGTCATATTAGCACTTATTTAGGTGTTCAGATTGACAAAACACAGAAGGGGTTTAGTCTTTCACAAGAAGATAAAATTGAACAAATTTTGCATCATTGCAACATGAAGGATGCTAACACAACAAAGACACCCATGCAAACAGAATTTCACAACTTGACACAAGAACCGAGTCCTGAGTTCGAGGATCAAACACTTTATCGTTCAGTCGTTGGGTCACTATTGTATATTAGTAGTTGGACCAGACCCGACATTGCACTTAGTGTCAATCTCTTGTCTCGACACGTAGGTAAGGCAAAACAGTTTCATTGGACATGCGTTAAGAAATTATTGAGATACCTAAAGCACACAAAACACATGAAGTTATTGTTAGAACCAACACATACTGATTATGCAGAATTATGTTGTCATGCAGATTCTGATTGGGCGAGTGATAAGAAATCACGCAAAAGTACTTCAGGTTATATGATGTTCTTGAATGGATGTCCTGTTTATTGGCAAGTGCGTAAACAGAATTTTGTTTCTTGTTCATCTACTGAAGCTGAATATGCTTGTGTTTCAGATGCATGTAATTCTCTAACTTGGTTTGATGCTTTGGTGACAGATATCTGGACACGTCCGATCCGACCAGTCACCGTGATGGAAGACAATGAATCGGTGGTTTATATTTCTGAATCACATTTCACAGGTTCTAGGTCCAGACACATTGACATCCGTTATCAGAACATAAAACAATTGGTGAAAAAAGGTTTTGTTAAAATGCAATATGTATCTACGCATGATCAAATTGCAGATATCCTCAACAAGCCACTCCCAGCAGCTCAACACGAGTATCTGCGTAAGAAGATGTGCCTTATTTGATGATGTACCTGATATTCGCTCAACTGGCAAAGAAGGGGATTGTCACTGCGTTCTTGTATTTCCCAGCTGAGCTGTCATTTTTGGTCTAATAGGCTTACTGTAGTTTTGCCAAGTTTTGTTATCAGTATTAAGTGCGCAAGCATGCATTCCTTTCTAGCCTCCATTCCTATCTCCTTACTCCTTTGTTCTCCTGCCAAGAGGTGAGGCAGGAATGCTGGCAAGATGTAGCCAATTAATTAGATAGTAAGAGTTATCTTTATTTTTTTACTTTTACAATAAAATGAGTTTCTCTTAGAAAATCTTCGGGTTTTATTTTCTTAATGTATACATTCGAGGAAAAGCCTCGGTCCAAACCTCTAAACCAGAGTGCGATTATCCCAGAGCCAGGATGGGATCAATCAACTCTCTGACATGGGCAACTGACTAAGATAAATGTTGTTCTCAGATGGAGCCGGGAGCCAGAAGAGAAGAGTGAAGAAGGCCCTCAAGGAACAAACAGAAGAGGCAAAGTAAAACTAAAGACAGACCGGAAAGAAAAAGCAGAAATTAAAAATAAAATGAAAGGCAGATTGAGCTCTGTAGAAAAAGGAGGGGAGCTCCTTGGAGAGTGACAATGATCAATTATAATTAAGACAACAGAAACATAGAAGTCAACAATAAATAAATGTATTGAGATATATAATATAAAGATGTGAAAATATAGTGAAATTGGACTTAAAAAGTAGTAATTAAGGGGTTATAGGAAATACTGTTTTCTATTTAAACAGTTTTAAAATAAACTATATTATTTTTAGTGCAGATTTAATTTGTGCACTACTTGAAGATATTCACAATTTACAATTTCATTCTCTCTTTTTTTAATTAGCAACCTTTCCTTTTGTAAAATAAAAGTCTTCCCCTCCTACTCCCCAGCCACCCAACACAATCTAGCACATTTTAGACACTGTGATTAAAGTGGGAAACTTTCCTGTTGTCAACTGGTGGTTTACGGGATTTTTTTAAAATTATCATGGATATATTATATGATGGGTTTATTATATGATGGATTTTTACAAAATAGGTTTCCAGCTGCCCAGAGTCACAGCTGTGTGTGAGTTGAATGACTAGATATAAATTTGTTTAATTAATAAATATCCGCATCTTTGATATCAATAGATATTACTCAGATGATCATTGCGATCTTATGAGTCCAAAATCCCCCAATCCAAGAAAGAATTCCAAACCACACATAAATCAGAGATTCTTATGCCTCATTATATTTTCTCTACAATTCAGATGGGGCCTCAGTAAAATAATGTAGCATTTGGGGAAAAAGATGCAAGCCAAGAGACCAGCCCCAGAGGCCAAGATGGAGAAGATCTCCACGGCCACCATGGACTTTCCTTTAGTGCTCAGGTAGGTGGGGAGGAAAGTGATCCAAACACTGCAAAAGACCAGCATGCTGAAAGTAATGAACTTGGCTTCATTAAAGCTGTCGGGCAATTTCCTAGCCAGGAAAGCCACTGTGAAACTCACAAAGGCCAGGAAACCCAGGTAGGCGAGGACAGCATAAAACATTGAAACTGAGCCTTCCTGACATTCCAAAATGGCCTCCCCAGTCAAGGCATGGAAATCCAAGTTGGGAAATGGGGGAGAGGTTACCAGCCAGGTGGAACAAAGAACTGCTTGGACCAGGGGACAGGCTAAGACAATGGAGTTAGTAAGTGGTTTTCCTAAAAATTTCCTTGTCTTGTTCCCTGGCTTAGTGGCCAGGAAGGCCAGAACCACCATGGCAGTTTTTGCCAAGACAGAGGAAACTGCAAGGGAAAAGAGAATGGCAAAAGTAGTTTGTCGGAAGAGGCAGGTGAGCTTCCCAGGCTGACCAATGAACAAGAAGGAGCAGAGGAAGCAGAGCAGGAGGGAGACCAGGAGGATGTAGGTGAGATCTCGGTTGTTGGCCTTGACAATCGGTGTGTCACGATGTTTAAGGAAAATCACCAGGACTGCAGATGTGGTCACAGAGAGGAAAAGAATGAGAGAAACTAAAGTGTATCCCAAGGAGTCTTGATAGGCAAGGAAGTGGATCTTCTTGGCAATGCAGTGGTCCTTGTCCTTGTTGGGATATTGGTCTTCTGGGCAGGGATCACAGCTTGCAGAATCTGAAATCAAGAGTACTTTGCATATCATGGAATATCAAAAAGAAGAAATCATACTTCAATATTGATTATTCTGGGAATAGGCTAGTGTGAGACAAGGATGTTTCCACCTTTTGGGATCAAGTTCTCTACTTTGAATTTTGCATCGATTCATTCAGACAACATTATATCTATATCTATCTACATCTACATCTACATCTACATCTACCTCTACCTCTACATCTACATCTA
>WNWU01017015.1:0-12443 GCA_012654045.1 Ptyas mucosa | reverse complement strand
ATCAGTGCTAGAAGGAAGCAGGATTTGCTCTTATTTTTATATACTAGTAGTTTTCCCTGTCAATGTTGGTGGGAATGTTCTTGGAGATTCCATGATTAAGCTGTTGTTTACTGTTAGCTTCTTTGTCTGATCTGGTGGTAACTCCTCGATTGGGATGTTGTTTCCTTGATTGTTGGTCTAGTGTTGATCTTGATATTAATTTCTGCTCATATAGGTGTTGATTGCTGGTTAAAAGGTGTTTTGGTATTTTTGTTTCCTTTTGGGCATTTGGATTGAAGATGTTGTTTATCTTTGTGTGCCTGTTGATGGCCACTTTGTCTGAGCGCCAGGCCTCCAGGAATTCTCTCCCGGTTTTTGGATTTGGCTTGATGTAATGTTGCTCACATTAGATCCCAGTTGAAACTCTGGCTCAGTCTACCCCTGTATTGTGAAATTAAGGAGTTTCCAACATGTCTTCTGTTGGTGTTCACGGATGTGCTTTGCTGGTCTTATGCCTGTTTATCCTACATAGTATATGTTGGAGGTGACTCTTTTTTTCTTCTGGGGCTTCTGGGTCTTTTGATCTTTTGGAGGGCTTTACTTGGTTTAGAGTTAGGGTTGGTCTTGGCCTGGAGAGGCCTCTCCCATTCCATGACTTAGGTCTTTGAGGCAGCCCTCCTTCTCGCTTGCGCAATGACAACACCATGATTTCTGGATCACTCCGAGGCCTTTGCCATCCATTGGATGCCTTGTGCTTCAAAGAGAAAAAAATGAAGTCAACATCCCCATTTGCATGGGGGGGGGGGTTCTTCTCCCCTCCCCTCAACTCTTCCCCCCACTGCAACCTCCACAGGCAAGAGGGGAAGCAGCCAAAGAGGAAGGAAGGATTACAACCCTCCTATGCACAAAGAGCTGCTGGTGAGGCTGTCTTCATTTCTCCCCCAGGGTTCCTTATGCCTCCAGTTCATCATGGCCAAGGAGCCCCCTCATGTTTCTCCAGCAGTCCTTTTCCTCCCACCCCCACTCCAATCCTTCCTGGACAGAAACCCATTTCTCCAGGGTGCCCCAACTCCTGCTTCTGGCTCCTTCCCCATCTCTCTCTCTCTCTCTCCTTCCTGATGGGCCAGAGAGGCTGAGCCGAGCCGGATCTTCCACTGCAGAGCAGCCCATCAAAGGAGCCCAAGGAAGCCCACGATCCACACAGGATTACTTTGGAAAAATTTAATCCCCCACCCCAACAACCCTGACGGTCTTAGTTCTCAGGTATATTCCAAGTCCGGAGTTTTGTTTCTTAAAATTCAGACTCACCTCTGATGTTGTTTTAGGTTGGGGCAACCTCTGTGATTGCATCTCATCTTCTGTACCGTCCATAGAGGAAGGAAGATGGCAGGTTGTCACTTCCGCATTGAGATTTTTCCTGTGTTTCTTCCACAGGTCTGACAGATGGGAGAAAGAGAAGACAGCTAGTTTATTTCGGAGGGCAGCAGCTCCTGCCTGAGCTGGAGAAGGATTTATTCTGAACACTGAAGGAAGGAACCTGAACTGAATCACCATCAATTACTCTACAACAATGATGCTAAACCTCTTGGATTCTTGTTGCTGGTACAAGACAGATGCTGTTCCCCATGGACTCTGGACTGAGAAGTTCTTAATTCAACCGTCACAACATTTGTGACCCAATCTTAATCTAGCCAGATCTAAGAACCAGCAACTGTGGCTGATCTTGGAAGGCTAAGATGGGTCTAGCTGGGTCAGAGAATCGCAAGCCAGTCAAAAGGCCCATCCTGGAAGGAGGAAATGGCAAAGCACTTCCAAATCCTTGCTGAGAAAATTACCAGGATGCGTTTGGTGAAACTCAATTGAGGGGAAATATCCTGCATCCTCCCTCCCTCTCGTCTCTTCTTGCTCTGAGTAGGAGCAGAAGCAGCAGCAGGAACTTCCCGCACTGGACCTCCCTCCCTGCTCTTGCCTGTCCCCAGGGGTGATTGCAAGCAGGGGCAGAGGCTATGGGGCCCCTCCCTCCATGGACCTCCCCTTCCATCAGAGCTTCCCTTTGCCAGGAGACATGGCAAACAGATCTTGCTCAGGGACAGGATGATGGGTTTTCTAGCACTTCCCAGATCATTTAAGGGACTTTTCACGGACTTCTGAGCTGCTGATATTTGCTCCTCTAAAATAAATCCATTAATGCCAGTTTCCCCCCCAGACAAGAGGAATGTGGGGAATGCATTGGGATTTGTAGGAAGTGGGGAAATGGCTGCAGAGTTTCTCCTTCCTTTCTGACCCATGTTCAAAATGCTGTTTGTGGGGAAGGGTCTCCTGGGGCTCCTGGCTGCAACTCTTAGGGAGACTCCCTGAGCACCTCAATCAGCACAAAAACACACAGGGGTGGGTGTCAGAAGGCATGTTTGTTTCACTTACATATCAGGAAGAAAATCCCAACTCCTGAGATTGGGGCACTTCCCAAAGGAATCCACCACGCTGTGGCTAAAGAAGGAGAAACATGGTTTGGATTAGACAGGGGCTGAAGTGGAGATGCTGAGCAATTTCCTAATCTGCACTGGAAGTTTCCTCCTCCTGAAGGAAGCCCCTCCCCTACAAGCCTGAAGTGGGTGGAGCAAATGACCTGAAAGGACAGAAGGAAAGGCCACAACCAAGGCAGCAGTTACATAAAGGGAGCTTTAGCCTGGGCCAAGAAATCAGGTTCAGTAAAGATGTCCAACAGATCCCTCCCTGGTTCACCTGAAGATAAATGGGGGAAGCAGATCCAGACTGCAAGATTCGGTCATTATACTTTTGTACAAAGAGCAGTATTTTTTTTTTATTGAAAAAGTTTTAACAATACAAATTTTTCCCCCTTTTTCCCCCCCCTCCCTAACCACAAATGTAGAATACATATAAAAAGAATATATAAATCCTTCCCATCCCCACCCTAACCCTCCCCCTCCTCCCTCTTCCCTCCCCCCCTTGACTTCCATTATATGCAATATTAATATTCCCAAACAATACATATGTTATTCAAACTTCCATATCTTTTTTCCTATATTTACTAACATATTAACATAGTCATCTCAGCTAAAAGCGATATAATATTTTCTAGTCTGATACTTATTCTGTACATACTCAATCCATAATTTCCATTCCTGTATATACTTCTCATGCGTCTGATCCTTTAAAAAAGCTGAAACCTTTGCCATTTCTGCAAATCCAGCGATCTTCTGGGTCCATTCATCAACCGTCGGTAAAACATCACTCTTCCAATGTTGGGCAATCAACAACCTAGCTGCTGTCACCATATACAAAATCAATTTAGTTTCACCCAATGTAAAATCTTTAACTATACCCAATAAGAAAAATTGCGGAGAAAATTGTATTTTTTTCTTTAAAACATTTTGCATAACCCACCAGATTTTTATCCAAAAAGCCCTCACTTTCCTGCAAGTCCACCAGATGTTGCCGTCAGCTGTTGCGGACGGTCCTTTGAAGACCGCCAGCCCGATCGCCCGTAAAAGAGTCGTTTCGGCAATTGAAACGGCTCGTAAAACTCCGAGACGCAAAGGGCTTGTGAGGAGAGCCGGCGGCTGCAGGTAGAGTCCCCTGTGAGACCCCCAGAAAGCTTTTCTTGCTTCTGGGGAGTTAACAGGGTGGGACTCCCTATCCACCCCGCTGAAGCTCCGGACGACTGGGAAACTCTGCTTCAAAGCAGAACAAGACAGCGCGGCAGCATTACTAATAACAACGAAAAATAAGGAAGATCTCAAACTTCTCATTAAACAGCAAGTATTGGAAGCTTTTTGGACTATTTTAAAGAGTTTTTAAAGTGAAAGTAATTTGGCTTTGAGAAAAGGGGAGGAAAAAAAATGGCGCTTGCTCTTAGTGGAGAGAGCTGAAAGCGAAAGTAATTTGATTACTGTATCCGGCTACATTTTAAAGTAACAAATCCGGCTGGAAGAGGCAGAAGTATCCAAAAAACAAAATAATATAAAATAAAAATACCAATTGACTTTTATAGACCTGATTGAATCTGGAGAACTTTTTGGGAAAAGTTGCTAGAGTTTGTGGAAAAGGAAGATCCTTAAGAGGTAAAATGGCAACAAAGCAACCAGGGGGGGCTCCCCCACACATAAACAGAAGCAGCCTCAAACAGCGCAGTTGCAATCTCAGACAAAGGAAGAAAGCCAATATGATATTATTATTAAAGAAATTCAAAGATCAGAGAAGGAGGTTAAAGGAATGTTTCAAGAGAAATATGATTCACTTAAACAAGATATTCAAACAGTGGTTAAAGGTCTGTCTGAGGTAGTGCTGCAGATTGATAAAAAAGTGGAGAATCTTGCCTCAGAGATGGAGACCAAATTCAGAGCTTCTGACTCAAAAATTATAGAAATTGAAGAAGTAACACAAAAAATGCAAAATGAGATTACTATGATGCAATTTCGATCAATGGAATATGCTATCAGATTGAGAGGTGTAAAAGAGAACACCAGGGAAGATCTTAGGAAAATTTGTGCAGAGGCTTTGGCAGTTATGTTGAAAGTGGAACCAGATCTGGTTTTGTGCAAGATGGACAAGGTCTACAGAGTTAATTCTCGTGTGGCGGTACAAAGACAACTGCCTAGAGATGTGGTTATATACTTTACAGATAGAAGAATGAGAAATGAAATCTTGCAAAATTCTTTTGTTACAACAGTCCAAGTTGATGGAAGTGAGATTGGGGTTTTTAAAGAACTACCGCCTAAAATGTTAAGAGATAGAAAGGATTTTGGATTTTTGGTGACAGAATTGAAAAGACAGAACATACAATTTAGGTGGGATGCCCCAATAGGTATAATACTCAGGCTGCGAGGAGTGAGATACCGCCTTAATACTATTGAAAAAGCAGAAGAATTTTATTACAATGTTTTGAAAGCGGGTTCTCCTCCTCCACGCACATCTTCACCAATAGATAAAGAAGCTCAACTACAAGCCGAGATTGATCAAGAAACAGAAGCACAAATAAGGCAGTCGCAAAGGGAGGCAAGAGAATTAATGGGAGCAGTAGGTGGTGTTGTGGTTGATCCTTTTGCACCATTCGAAGCTTCTCCTTTGGAAGAAATGTCTAAAACTATCACAGAGGAGGCGATGGCTTTGGAAGTAACAACATCTAAAGTGGAAGAGCAACGCATAACCAGAGCAATGTCTAAACAAATGAAGCAACAGCAGCAAGAATATATTAAGCCACAGCGTGAGAAAAGAACCAAAGATAAGCAGCAAGCTGAAGTCATGGGAGGAGCTAAACCGAAGATTGCTACCGTAGGAGAGAATCTTCAACAATTGCTCTCAAAACTTCAGACAGGGTCAAATGGCACTTAAATTTTTGTCTTGGAATGTAAACGGATTGAATTCTCCGCAAAAAAGAAGGAAGATATTTCACTATTTGAGACAATTTCATAATGATGTTATCTGTTTACAGGAGACTCATGTAAAATTGCAAGATCAGAAATACTTGATAAATTCAAAATTGGGAACGCAATTTGCTGCTTCAAATCAGGAAAAGAAGAATGGAGTGGTGATATATATAAATAAGAAATTTGTAGCAAAAATTATAGAACCAGATAAAGATGGAAGATATATTGCAGTTGAAGTTATTACAGATGTTGGACCAATCTTGCTGGTCGGAATATATGCCCCAAATCAACAGCAGGAAAATTTTTACAAGCTACTTCATTTAAAAATTCTGGATTGGGACTACTCAAACATTATAATAATGGGCGACTGGAATGGAGTAATCCAACCTAGATTGGATAAAAAAACCACGGCCAAAATAGGGAATAAACTACCACAAGCTTTTTTTGAACTGAAAGAGGATTTGGAATTGAAAGATATTTGGAGAATTCGAAACCCAAATGAACTGGACTTTACTTTTTACTCAGACAGGCACAAATCCTTTTCCAGAATAGACTTTTTTCTCTTAACTTCTAATCTACTCTCTAAAGTAAAGAAAATAAAGATATTTCCTAGGACTTTGACTGACCACAGTCCGGTCTGGATGGAAATCGAGATGGGTAAAAGAGAAAGAAGATCCTGGAGAGTAAATGAGAATCTATTTAGATATGAAAAAAATATAATTGAACTCAAAAAGCATTTAAAGGAGTTTTTAAAATTTAACCTGAACAAAGGCACCCCTATTGAAACAGTTTGGGATGCAGCTAAAGCATATATGCGGGGAGTACTAATTCAAATGAATTCTAAACACAGGCAAAGTCAGCAGAAGAAAAGACTACAATTGGAATCTGAGATAAAAAAGAAAGAACAACAATTGATACAAAAACCAACAGACGGAAAATTGCAAATGGCTATAAAACTTCTGAAGGATCAATTTCAAATGCTTATAGCAGACCAAACGGCAACTAACTTACAATTTGCAAAGCATAATACTTTTTCCAATGCTAACAAACCGGGCAGGTGGTTGGCGTATACTTTGAGGAAGCAAGCATCGACACGAATTATTGATAGTACTGAATATGCTGATAAAGAAGTTTATCAACAAGATCTAATTAAAAAAGCCTCTTTGGAATATTATACTAAGTTATATGCTAAAGATGACATACAGAATATTACTATAGATGAATACTTGGAAAACAAGAGAGTTTCAAAAATTTCAACGAGCCAAAAGAAAAGTTTGGAACAATTGATAACAGTGGAGGAGATCAGTTTTGCTATAAAACAATTAAAAACAGCTAAAGCTCCAGGGACGGATGGCTTAACTGCAATTTATTATAAAACTTTACAAGAAGAAATGATTGAGCATCTTAAAGATTTATTTCGTAATATACAACTAGGAGGTAAGATACCTTCCTCATGGAAAACAGCTTTTGTTTCATTGATTCCGAAAGAAGAATCAGGTCCTAAGAAACCAGAAAATTATAGACCAATATCTTTATTAAACACAGACTATAAAATCTTTGCAAAAGTATTAGCCAACAGATTGATGCCAGTTATTCAAAAGATAATTCATCATGACCAAGCAGGATTTATTGAAGGCAGATATATGAAGGAGAATGTTAGGCAAGTTATAGACTTAATGGACTATCTAGATAAGAATAAACAGATCTCTGCAGTGCTGGTTTTTTTGGATGCGGAAAAAGCCTTTGATCGAGTGAATTGGAACTTTATAATTAAGACTTTGGAAAAAATGGATTTGGGGGAGCGGTTTATACAAGCGATTGGTGCAATCTATCAAGAGCAATATGCACAACTTATTATCAATGGATGCTTAACACCGAATTTTAACATACAAAAAGGCACCAGACAAGGTTGTCCATTATCCCCGCTATTATTTATTTTAACTTTAGAAGTCTTACTCAATGCAATACGGGACTCGAATTCCTTGACTGGAATAGTTATAAGGCAAAAGGACTATAGAACTAAGGCATTTGCAGATGATCTGGTTGTTACCCTATCACAACCTATGAACTCAATAATCCAGATGAAAAATATTATAGAAGAGTATGGCATGGTATCTGGTTTCAGGTTGAATCAGAAGAAAACTAAAATGATTGTCAAAAATCTGACAGAGAGCAAAAAAAAGGAACTGGAAAGAATGGCAGGCTTCGAGACTGTTTCAAAGGTCAAATATTTAGGAGTACAAATCACAGACTCCAATGCTAAACTGTTTCAAAATAACTATGAGGTTCTGTGGCAAAAGATACAAAAAGATATGCAAAACTGGAAGAAACTGCAGTTATCACTGCTTGGAAGAATATCAGCAGTAAAGATGAATGTTTTACCTAGACTGATCTTTTTATTTCAAATGATACCGGTGCTTAAATCAGACAAACCATTGCTAGAATGGCAAAAAGGACTGAACAAATTCATTTGGAATGATAAAAAGCCAAGAGTTAAATTGAAAATAATGCAAGATACTCGTGAGAGAGGTGGTCTTAAACTCCCAAACCTTCGACTATATTATGAAGCAATTGCATTGATACAATTAAGTGATTGGTTTGGGAAAACTAAGACTGACTTGTTGAATATAGAAAGCCATGACCTGGTTTGGGGTTGGCATGCATACTTATTTTATGATACCAAAGTGGATAAAGTGTTTAACAGTCATCTACTTAGAAATGCCTTGCTGAGAGTCTGGAGAAGGCACCGAACTAATTGGGATTATAAGATTCCGTTTTGGCTGGATCTCGCTGATACCATGTGGAATACAAATATTAAGTCACTCGGGGGGTTTTTATATAAAGAGTTACTTTACTTTGAAGAGGGCAGGTGGCGATTGAAGACTTTGGATATGCTGTTGGAAGAAGGGAAATCGTTGACTTGGTTGCAGTACAATCAATTACAGATGAGATGGAAAGAAGATCAACAAACTGGTTTAATGGAATATGAAGTAGAATTGGTTGAACAGATGAAGCGGACAGGTCCAATGCATATTAAGAGAGTTTATAATGTTTTGATAGAAAGAGACTCAGAAAATGAGCTAGTTAAAGATTGTATGATTAAATGGGCACAAAATTTCTCTCAACCAGTTATGTTGGAAACATGGGAAAAAATATGGGTTCAGAACGTTAAATTTACACAGTCACAAAATTTACGAGAAAATTTTTATAAAATGTTTTATAGATGGCACTTAGACCCCAAGAAATTGTCTTGCATGTACCCTAATGTGCAGCCAAAATGTTGGAGATGTGATTGTTTAGATGCTACATATTACAAAGAGCAGTATTGATGTAGCTAACATCCGTTCTTTTAGTCTGCTCTACCTTATTGGGTTAATAAAAGCCCATCCTCCCCTGCTGAAAAGGACACCGAATGACATGGTATAACTTGTCCCATCAGAAAATTCTATCTTTCAGCTTCATCCCATATCTATTGTATCACCTATCTTCATGTATATCATACTACATCAAATCATACTGTATCTCATATATCTTCACACCTTTGCTCTCAATTTCCAACTCCCCTGTTAGAAATTGCTTCTCTCCTGTTCTCCGCCTGAAAACTAGAGATGATGCAGCTGAAAGTCTTCTCCCCATCCTTTCCCACACTGGTGAAAAATCTACCTCTCTATGTCCAACTCTTTGAGCCTCTCACCTCTTTCCTCCTTCAAGGCCAAGACCAGGGGCTCCCGCAAGCCTTCGTGCTCCAGGTGACACCAAAAACGGTCCCTCTCCTTGGGGTCGATCTCAATGCTGAGCTGGACATAATAGGTCCCATCTGAGTTGGGGGCCACATTCCTATGGAGGGTCTCGTACTGGCAGACCTCTCCGTCCCTCATCCAGGTGGCCTGGATCTCCTTGGGGTAGAATCCATGGGCCTGGCAGATGAGGACCTCCAAGCTGTCATCCACCACCTTTGAATTCACCTGCCCCACCGGGGGCTCTGCAGGAAAAGCAACACCAGAATTCCTGGGTTTTCTAGAGCTTTTGTCAGGGAGATTTAAGGACAGGGAAGCCATAATATGGCCATCCTCTCCCTTGCCTCCTCTGAACCTCTTGGGAGCCTCCAAGATGGGGCATTGAAGCTCTTTAGATCTGAAAAGGGCACATTGGATTTTGGATAAAGTTCTCCAATTGGCCAACATCATTACAATGCTCGGGGTTTGATTCAATTTACCCCTCCCCCTCCCCAAATGAATTTGATCAAGTTGTTCCAGATAAAAACCAGGAAGAGACTGATCTTTTCCTCCTGACCCAAAAAGAGGACATTTGTTTCTTCTGCCTTGCAAGATTTTCTCAGGGAAATGGAATGAGACTTTCGGAATCAATTTTTTGCTCAATTAGTATTGCTGAAGTCCTTATTTTGGGGGGCATTGAAGATTATTTTCCTTCTGTAATGCAATGTGGGATTGTTGCCTGGCTCTTTTCTGCAAAGGGTGGCTTGGCTATGTAGGACAGAAATAATATGGGGAGGGGGAGTTTACAGAAACATGCACAATGGAGACCCCCTTTTGCCACTCACCTGTCCTCTGCAAAGCCTCCTTCTTGTAGGACAGGTATCTCTGCAGCCACTCAATGCAGGTCTCCTCCAGGTAGACTTTCACTTTCTTTGACCACCCTGGATCCTCCTCCCACTTCTCCTTGACCTTCTGGGCCTGGGGCTGAGCTGTCACCCATCTGAGGGTCTCCTTGCTGAAGCTGATGAAGTCCCACCCATTGTAGCCATAGTGCAAAAACCCTCCTTTGCTCCCGTCTCCCCAGAGCTCACAGCCCAAAACCGCCTGCCAGGTGTGAAGCCCTGAAAAAGACCCAAAGCAGATAGGTGTGAATTAATGGAGGGATAGAATCAAGATCACATGAAGTGTTAATACCACTTTATAATGCCTTGGTAAGGCCACACTTGGAATACAGCATCCAGTTTTGGTTGCCATGATGTAAAAAAAGATGTGGAGACTCTAGAAAGAGTGCAGAGAAGAGGAACAAAGACGCTTAGGGGACTGGAGGCTACAACATATAAAGAACGGTTGCAGGAATTGGGTACATCTAGTTTAATGAAGAGAAGGACTAGGGGGCGGCATGGTAGCTGTCTTCCAATATTTGAGGAGCTCCAAAGCATCTGAAGGCAGGACAAGACACAACAGATGGAAAGTAATCATGAAAAGAAGCAACCTAGAACTAAGGAGAAATTTCCTGTGAGAAGTGGAACAACTTTCTTCCAGAAGTTGTTGGTCTCCAACACTGGAAGTTTTTAAGAAGAGATTGGACAACCATTTGTCTGAAATGGTAGAGAGGGTTGGAGTAGAAGACCTCCCTTCCATCTCTGTTATTCTGTTAAAAAGGTCCAGGATTCCTCCCCCTAGACAGCATTAGAGCCTACCCCACTTCCCATCTGGGAAGGGGATCCTGACTTCTCTTTCCCCCTGTATCACACCAGGATACTTTACCTTTCTTCAATTAAACCTTTTGACTGGGCATGAGGAATTTCTAGGCGAGGGAGAAAATCAGGAGCGGTGGATGGGGAGTAGGGCGTCTTTACTTAGCAGGAAAGAAAATCTCCCCATCATGCCCACCTCCAAGCATTGGAAGCCAAAGTTGTCACTGCTCACTTTCACTTGGGAGGTTCAGTTTTGATAAGGTCTCCAGGTCAGCCCTGAAGACTCTCTCAGGGGCCAGAAATCTCTCCTCCTCTGACTCCTCCATCCAGGGCACCAGAGGCTCCATCTTCCTGGTGAGGCTGTCATAGCGAGCGATGGGCTGCTCATCCAGGTAGCTCTTAATGAAGAACCGAGGCAGCCCCTGGTTGGGCTCTGGCAGTTGCAGGTAGAAGTAGGACAGGGAGTGTGAGGGAGAGCCTGGAGAGTGAGGAGAGAGAAGAGCATAATTGGGGGGGTCTGCCCTGCAGCTCTATCCCGTCCAACATGTTATAGTCACCTGGAATCCCCAACAAGTGGGCCGCCCTCCTTCAATCAATCAGAATACAGCTGGAGGAGAGCTTTGAGCTCTTCTAGTCCAACCCCCTGCTCAAGCAGGAGATTGCATATCATTTCAGACTGGTAGCTGTCCAGTCTTCACCTCCAGTAATTAAACACCTAACACTTTTGAAGGCGAGCTGTTCCATTGATTAATTGTCCTCTCCGTTAGGAAGTTTCTTCTTAATTCCAGATTGTTTGTCTCTTGGATTATTTCCATCTATTGTTTCTTGTTTTGCATTCTGGGGTTTTGGGAAATAAGATGACACCCCTCCCCTCCTCTTTGTGGCAGCCTCTCAAATACTGGAATACTGCTATCCTGTCACCCCTAGTCCTTCTTTTCTCTAGATTGGCCATACCCAAATCCTGCAACTGTTCTTCATAGATTTTAGTCTCCAGGCCATTAATCGTCTGAGTTCCTTCCTTTAAACCTAAGGAAGAAGCCCCAGCATCCCTTGGCTGACCTTGAAAACACCTGGGCAAGCAAACATCTGTTTATGGTACCCACACAGCTTCTCTGGGCCCTCAGGATTCCAGCCGGCTGCTTGTGTGCCTGACTCTGATCACAAGGCCCCTTGCCAAGCACGGGGGGGGGGGTGTCATCAGGAAGGGGGGGATTGACCTGTAGCTTCCTTGTTAGAGGGGTAGAGAGGGAACCCAGCCCCTCCCCCCCCCCCTGGCCCTTCCCAGCTGATTCTCTTTTCTGATGAGTAGCAGGTAGCCCCCATCCACGGTTTGAGCTCTGAAGCTCTGAGCCCTGTGCTGGAAAAATTAAATAATAAAATAAAGCTGCAAATTCTTCTACAAATAGCCCCCCTTTTCTTTCCCCCTCCTGTCTGCCCCTCACCGCGTCTCCTGCTGCAACCTCTTTTGCCACCTTCTCCCTCCTCCCCTCGCCTAGATAAAGGAGACCAGTCCCAGGATAATCCATAACTCGAACCTGGCCAAGTTTCAGTTACCAAAATAGCCCTTCGCTCTCTCCTCCGCTATTTTCTCAGATATGCAGATGGGAACGGATCACAAAGGAAACACCAAAAGTCTTAAACGAGGGTCGGCGAAGCGCCGCGAG
>WNWU01017012.1:0-11035 GCA_012654045.1 Ptyas mucosa | reverse complement strand
TTCTGTTCTGTTCTGTTCTGTTCTGTTCTGTTCTGTTCTGTTCTGTTCTAGCCTAATGAACCATTTAGGAGAATCTGAAATTATAGATGCAAACAGTGTAGTCAAGAAATCTTTGGAAAAACTGGAAACTACCTTCCATATTAGAAAAGAACAAGAATAGCAATCCTAAGCAATAGGAAGCAAACGTCTTGCCAGCTTGTATCAGTCAGAGTAGGAAAGTAGTAACTTTATTAAGTTTTTCATCCTGCAGGAATTTTTTTGTGGGGGGAGATACTCCCCCATTCAATGCAATGATACAGCAGTCCTATCAGGACACTGGGATGAAGGATCCCAACTAGGCAGCACATCACCTTATAGTTAGGTGTTTTCATGATGCCAAAGGCACCAATCAGCTCTATCACCAGAACATCTAAGTAATTAGACAACAACGTCCCAACCAAGGGAGCCACAACAAACTGTCCATCAGCCCTAAAGTGGGGCTATGTCAATCTTACCTGTTGCACCTACAGGAATTAGAAGAAGACAGAGAGAAACACACAATGGTTGTACCTTGAAGAGGTAGTGTTCTGAACTGGTAGGGCAGTTACTGGAGACATCTGGCAGGAGAGAAACGCAGACAAAGCTGCAATAAATCCTGGAAGAAGCAAAATGAACATTTTTGGGGTACTGTCCTCTCTGGTTTGACTCAACAGCCTCCAGGCACAACGACTCTCCATGAGCAATGGAGATCACTGGTTAGAGAAGAAGGAAAGGGCGAGAAGGGCAGGGGAGGAATCTGGACGTGGAAAGGCAGATGTTCATGACTATCTCTTTAAACTTCCTGGGGGTGGCCCTTGGAGCTCTAAAAACAGAAGTACACCATTGCAACATAATTTCTAACTATCTTAATAAACCTATTCTATAGTTTGCGGGAAGGCCAGCAGCTACTAATCATAATTTTATATATAAGTGGTTATAAATGAGTACTGATTTCTAAAGATCTAAGTGCCTGAGCCCACTGTAAAAACATTGCCAAAAAGGCATTGAGAGTTGTTAATCTAATCTTGTGTAGCTTCTTCTCTGGCAATATTGTACTACTAACTAGAGTATATAAAACATTTGCTAGACCAATTCTTGAATACAGTTCATCTGTCTGGAACCCACACTGCATATCGGACATAAATACAATCGAGAGAGTCCAGAGATATTTTACGAGAAGAGTCCTCCATTCTTCTAACCACAATAAAATACCTTATGCAACCAGACTTCAAATTTTGGGCTTAAACAACTTAGAACTACGCCAACTTCAGTCTGACCTAAGGATAGTACATAAAATTATCTGCCACAATGTACTTCCTGTCAATGACTATTTCAACTTCAACCACAACAATATATGAGCAAATAATAGTGTCAGCGAGTTAACTTGCATTTTTTCATCGCTGCCATAATCAAAGAGGAAAAAGGGGAAAAAAAACGGAGCGAGCAGTACAGTTTGAAATTTAGTGCTTGGCATTTGAGATATTGTCCTTCTCCCCCTTCCTTAATAGATAGGGTTACCCAGGTGATGAAGGGAAGGGGACATTCTTGTGATCTGAAGCAGTTGGCAGAAGAGATTGACTTGGAAGATGGCCAATGGGCATTGAGATATTGTGAGGCAGAAGGGGAGGGGTTTGGTTTCGGAGAATCAGTTTTGGCTGCATATGAGTTTAGGTTGGATCGTAAATTCTTTAATAAATGAGAGATTCATCAAAGACTTTGTGTTTGAAAATGAGGTTTATTTGAGATTACGCCGAAACCTGACAAACAGCCAAAACTCCTTTCCAAGCCAGGCTGGCTGACTTCAAAGCTCCCACCTCCGTCCCAGATATTTGGGGTGAGTGGAGGAATAGTCCAGACGCCATGGCTGGAAGCCGTTTATCCGAGGAAAGTTTACTTCAAGCAACTGGAGGAGAGCCAGTCCTGACTCCAGCCAGCTTGGATACCTCGGGATCTCATCTCCCCCCCTCCCCCAACGAAGCTGCAGGATAGCCCAGCTTGGACCGGGACGCGAGCCAAGGAGAAGAAAGATAAGTACACGGGCCCCTTGCCAAAAGCTGCGGAAGTCGAATTTCCTTTCCCGAATGTCCAGGGAAAGGGGAAACCCTTAAGCGAGTTGGGGAGGGTAGATTGGCTACTGGATTGGCAGCAAGCCAGACACAAAGAAGTTTCAGGGAAGCCACTCCTGGGCCCCATAGATGAGTTGAAGGAGAAGTTTGACCATGCCATCCTTCTGGAGGAGGAGAAGCCATCATGCAGGCCAAAGGAGAGGGGGGGACCACTTGAGCCCGCTCAATCAAAATACCCTAGGCGGAGGCGCAGCCTTTCCCCTCCCCATGGTGGAAGGAGGGGAAGCCCAAAGCCTCATTCATGGGTCCCTCCCTTGCAGAGCAAACAAAGCCGCCCGGACCGAATACCACCCCCCTATCCTAAACTGAGAGGGGAAGAAGAAGAGTATTGGCACCAAGAGCAGGCTTACAGAGCCCCGCACTGGGAAGATAGAGCAGCAAGGGGGGGGGGCCACCACCCCGCTTTAGAGGGAAGTTCGATGGCGACCCAGACCAACTGGCACAATTCCTCGACACAGCTGAAATCTACATAGAAAGTTATGGGCACATCTACCCACCTCCCAGAGCCCTGGTCAGTGCCATTGCAGAGGGTCTGGAGGGGGAAGAAAGGACGTGGTCAGCAGCCCTATACAAGAACAGGGCCCCCCAATTGCGCAACGCTGATGGGTTCTTGCAACTGCTACGAACCCAGTTCGAAGAGGCAGAGGAAGACCCTTATGTTGAAGACGACCTCAGAAATCTGATGCAAAAGGGGAAGCCTATCAGAGACCATATCCGCGAATTCAGGAGAGTCATTGGGACTCTACCTCCCCTACCCGAGCGGCTACTGGTTCACTTTTTTAGGACGAGCTTGGATAAGCGAATTGGCCAAGTGATCACTTATCGAGACATCCCAAACTGACTCTCCGATTGATTCCGAGTAGCAATAGGAGTCGACAGGGGATTGCGTGCCAACGACATGCCGAAATAGCCAGGTAGCAAGGAGGAAGTCCAACCTGACCGGAGACCACCTGACAGACAAGGAACCACGACATCACAGCCCGCCCAGAGGCCAGTCGTCCCACGGAGCCTGCTGAGGTGCTACAGATGCGGGGGGATCGGTCACCTGGCAGCAGCATGTGGAACCCCGAGACCGAGACAAGACCCACCATGCAGGGCACGCCCAGAACGAGGACTCAAGCGCACCACCAACGCACCGAGGAAAACCCCCCAGGGTCCAGAGGCCTTCGCCCACCTGTCCGAAGCCAGAGGGACCCCAGACGAGGGAAACCAATCCCCCAAGTCATATGACAGCGAGGACAAGGGTGAAGACGACCCAATGGTGAGTGGACCCATCCATCCTTTTCGTTTTCCTATATGCCTAACAGCCCCAAAAACAGGCACCCAAGGGGTTTTCCAAGCCCTAATAGACTCAGGCTGCACAAGGCGCCTGATTAACCTACCCACAGTCCTAAAATTGAGGATCCGTGCCAAAAAACTCAGCCACCCAATCGGATTTGAGCAAGTCGATGGATCCCTATTGGGGGGGACTTATGCCACACATCTGACCGAGCCAGTGAGACTGGAGCTAGCAGACCACTGGGAAAAGATCCGATTTATAATAGCCCCCAAAATGACGGACCCAGTCATACTAGGACTCTCATGGCTAGACAAATGGGGCCCAATCATCTGGTGGCAAGAGGGAACCCGCAGGCTGAGGATTGCAAAGGGCCCCCAACCCCTGCCGCTCCAACCAGGGGGAATGGTCCCCATGCAGAAGCCCTGATCTTTCCCACCATGGCAAAGGAAGAAGCCGCCAACACAAGGGTCCCTCCCCGAGGGTATAACAGAGCAACTGGCGGCCGCATCCGACAGCTCTCATGACACAAAACAGATCCCAGAGGAGTACCAAGACCTTGCACAGGTGTTTAGCGAGGCCGAGTGTGATGTTTTACCCCCCCACCGTGAGGCCGATTGCGCCATTGAAATCATCCCTGGAGCAACACTACCAAAACCTAAACTATATGCTATGACGCCCCGTGAGATGGAAGAAATGCGGACCTACATAGACAAGAACCTACAAAGAGGTTTCACTGAGCCAGCAAAACCGCGGATCGCGGCACCGGTCCTTTTTAAAGAGAAGAAAGACGGCTCTATGTGTCTGATAGTTGACTTCCAAGGGATCAACGCAGTCTGTGTACATAACTTATATTCCCTTCCCCTCATGAAGGACATGCTGTCCCACCTGGCCAAAGGAAAAGTTTTCACCAAACTAGACATCCGAGAAGCCTACTACCAAATATGCATCAAAGAAGGAGATGAGTGGAAAAGAGCATTCAACTGCCCCCTAGGAAGTTTCCCTAGGAAATTTAAGGTGATGCCTTTTGGACTGCAGGGAGCCCTGGCGGTGTTCATGCAACTGATAAATGAAATCCTACATGATCACCTCTACAAAGGGGTTTTCGTCTACCTGAACAATGTTCTCATTTACACGGAAACCTTAGAAGAACACATACTCCTTGTCCGCCAAGTATTGGAGAAACTGCTGAAGGCGAACCTGTATGCCAAACTGACGAAATGCGAGTTCCACCAATCACGCCTAGACTACTTAGGTTTCCGAATATTAAATGAGGGGGTAGAGATGGACCCAGCCAAAGTACAATCAGTTCTACAATGGCAACCCCCGTGCACCCGCAGACAACTGCAAAGCTTCTTAGGGTTTGCGAACTTCTACAGATAATTCATCCCCTCGTTTGCGAGAATTGCCAAACTTCTGACGGACCTCCTAAAGACAGGGAGTCTGGCAACGAAGACCCACCCAGGACAACCCCTACAGTGGGACCCGACCTGCCAACGGGCATTCGAAGCGTTAAAAGAGATGTTTGCAAAAGAGCCTGTCCTAAAGCATCCTGACCCCGAACAGCCTTTCGTCATCCAAGCCGATGCCAGCGACGTGGCAGTAGGGGCCATGCTGCTCCATAAGAACAGCCAAGGGAACCTACAACCTTGTGCTTACATCTCTTGAAAGCTCACCGACACAGAGAGGCGATGGGTGGCATGGGAGAAGGAAGCGTTCGCGGTAAGATGGGTGCTGCTGACCTGGCGACACCTACTAGAGGGGGCCCAGAGACCGTTCGAAGTTTGGACTGATCACAAAAATCTGGAGGCCCTCAGAACCCCACGGAAGTTGTCATCCAGGCAAGTCCGCTGGGCGCAATGCTTCAATTGTTTCAACTTCGAGCTCAATCATATCCCAGGTGGGAAGAATTTCCTGGCTGATGCACTCTCCCGGGGTGTCAGGGAGTTGATTGATCCCATCCTGGCTCTGGGATAATCACACCCTGGTTTAGAGGTTTGGACCGAGGCTTTTCCTCGAAAGTATACATTAAGAAAATAAAACCCGAAGATTTTCTAAGAGAAACTCATTTTATTGTAAAAGTAAAAATAAAGATAACTCTTACTATCTAATTAATTGGCTACATCTTGCCAGCGTTCCTGCCTCACCTCTTGGCAGGAGAACAAAGGAGTAAGAAGAAGGATAATGGAGGCTAGAAAAGGAATGCATGCTTGCGCACTTAATACTGATAACAAAACTTGGCAAAACTACAGTAAACCTATTAGAGCAAAAATGACAGCTCAGCTGGGAAATACAAGAACGCAGTGACATGGATGCCCCAATATAACAGTGAACAGGAGCAGGTAGTGAACGCCATCATCCCCTCTACCCAGGCTGTGGGCCAGGTGGTCACCAGACGGCAGCGGCGCAACCAGCAGGACCAACTTGAAAGTGATTTAACGACAAAACTAAAAACTGAAACAGAGGCGGACCCCTGGTTCCGAGACAATCAACACCTCCTGACAAAGAGGGATGACCTAGCATGGAAGGGGGCAAAGCTCTATGTCCCACAGACTCTACGCACCCTGATCCTTAAGAGGAGCCACGACGTTAAACCAGCGGGGCATTTCGGTTTCCTAAAGACTCTGCACTTAGTACGAACACAGTTCTGGTGGCCCCACATGAGAAAGGACGTAGAAAGTTATGTAAAAAGTTGTACCATTTGCGCCACAATGAAGACACGACCAGGATGCCCTCCTGGACTGTTGCAACCAGTAGCTGAACCGACCAGACCATGGGAGGAGATTGCCATGGACTTTATAGTAGAGCTACCAAGGAGTGGTGGAAATACAATGATCTGGACTGTAATAGACTTATTCTCCAAACAGGAAAAGGGGGGGGGGGTATACCCTCGGATGGGATAATGATGTTTAACTTGTTGTTTTCCCTTCTGGCTGGCCGCTTCTGAGAAATGACGGGAGAGGAGCCAGATGTCAGCGAGTTAACTTGCATTTTTTCATCGCTGCCATAATCAAAGAGGAAAAAGGGGAAAAAAACCCAGAGCGAGCAGTACAGTTTGAAATTTAGTGCTTGGCATTTGAGATATTGTCCTTCTCCCCATTCCTTAATAGATAGGGTTACCCAGGTGATGAAGGGAGGGGACATTCCTGTGATCTGAAGCAGTTGGCAGAAGAGACTGACTTGGAAGATGGCCAATGGGCATTGAGATATTGTGAGGCAGAAGGGGAGGGGTTTGGTTTCGGAGAATCAGTTTTGGCTGCATATGAGTTTAGGTCGGATCGTAAATTCTTTAATAAATGAGAGATTCATCAAAGACTTTGTGTTTGAGAATGAAGTTTATTTGAGATTACGCCGAAACCTGACAAATAGATACAAACTCAAGGTAAACCATTCCAAACTCGATTGCAGAAAATATGACTTCAGTATCAGAGTGGCCAATGCCTGGAATGCACTACCTGACTCTGTTTTTTCTTCCCCAAACGCCCAAAACTTTAACCTTAAACTGTTTACTGTTGACCTCACCCCATTCCTAAGAGGTCTGTAAGGGGCGAGCATAAGTGCACCAGCGTGCCTACCGTCCCTGTCCTAATATTCCTTTTTACTTACTCTTTTCATGTTTTCAAATTATGTTTTATGCTTTTACCTGTTATCTTATATATCCTTGACAAAATAAATAAATAAATAAATAAATAATCAATCAATCAATCAATCAAAAATTAAATTATTAAAAATAGTGCCACACTGTCCCGAGACAAGCAGTAAAGGTATCCTAGCAAATTTTGACTAATCTTGAAAAGTTAAGCAGGATGAATCCTAGATGGAGACTACTGGGAAATTGCAGGGATAGACTGAGATAAGAGAAAAACATCCTGGAAGAAGGCGGGATTGAAGTATTTGTACATTATGCCAAGGAAACTCCATGGATCTTCCCTTCCAAAAGTTACTCTACTAGGGTATATTATTTTATTATTTTTATTCCGCCTTTATTATTTTTTATAAATAACTCAAGGTACCAAATGTACTTTATGCTTCTTCCTCCTCTAGTTTCCTGTATAACATGTAGAGCAGAGGTGTAAAACTCGCGGCCCATGGGCTAGATGCGTCACGCACAGGCCACACCCACCCCAGCTCCACGAAGGGAAAAAATGTCACGAAACGTCAAATGACGGCAATGTGCTGTGAGTTTGACACCCGTGAACTAGAAGCTCAGAACATGAGTCTCAGTGCACTGAAGAATCTAAACTAGATGTCTGAAGGCACAATGACAGGGCTGTGGCAAATCAGACGGCAAATAACTTTTTTTCTTGTCATAAATCAAACATTTAATCTTAATACATTTTTCTAAAAAAAACAAACCCTAAGTATTTGTGGAAAACAAAGTAAGTGCTATTACAGCAGCAGTTCGTATAGCCTATTTCTTGGTAAACTGGAAGCCCAAAGCAATTTAGATGTTTGTATATGGACAAATCATGGTCTATATCAGGGGTCCCAAACACAAGGCCCAAATGTGGTTGGATTTGGCCCGCGGGACCATCTTTGAAAATATAATGGGCTGGCCCACCTTGATTTGGCCCGGTCTACCCAATGTGAAGAGAAAATATGCCAGCCATTTGGGGAGTGGCGTCAAGCTGGCCATGCCCATTCAGTTGGCCCACCCACCCAGTCAGCCACACTCGACCACACAGCCATACCTGCCTGGTCCCCCAAGGTCAATCACAGCCCTGATGCAGCCCTCAGTGAAATTGAGTTTGACACTGAATATGGGTGTACCAGGGGTGGTTTTCACTTATCTTTGTTACCGGTTCGCTCTCGCGTGTGCCACTTCTGTGCATGTGTAAATTGATTTGTTGACATCTGGGCGGTTAGGCGGAGCCTCGCACTACTGCTGCTACAGGTTCGCTTGAACCGCGGAGAACTGGTAGCAACCCACCACTGTGGTTGCTACCAACTAATTACAACTAATGTAAGAGACAGCTTGAGTGATGAAGTAGCTGAATCTAAAAATATAATACTTATATGCAGTAGGTTGTTCACTGAATATGGGTGTACCCAAATCAATTAGATCACCATTAAAAGGTGGAATTCCTCCTGAAAGCAGAGTGTTACACCAATTCACTAATGCAACCAACCTTCTTGTTGTGATTCCCAGCCTTGTTCCTTCGTGTACCTGAGATTTTTCCTGGGTGTTGTAATTCCCATTTCTAAACAATTGAACAGACTGAGAAGTCAGGAGAAGGGACAGTCAATTCTGCCTCTCATTCTATAGCAATCAGATGCAGACTGCTCACATACAGGTACCGGAAGGAAAATGAGGACATTAAGGCCTGTAGCTAAGCCTTTTCCAAAGCACTCTTTGTCTTCTTGGTTCCCATGCTTCTAATTTTGATAAGGAGGTTAGAAGAGGCCTACCACTCAGATTTGCAACATCCCAAATTCCTTTTAAAAACCCTTTTGCAGTTTAGAATGATTTCCCCAATAATCTTGGAGATTAGACTTCTGAATGCATTTAAAATGAAATAATAGAGCTTATGGAAAATATGCTACTCACATTAATAAATAAAAATGTTTTTTTTCCTACATAGATGCTACTGGTAGTTTGAAGCAAGTAAGTGCTACGGGATTGGTTGATTTCTGAGATCTGTTCCTGGAATGCAGGAAGATTTCATCATGGCTAAAGTTTGACTCCTTTGTACAGAGACAGTGTTGGTCTTCACACTCTCAGTTGCATTTGAATGAATATTTTGTTTATGCTCAGACGCACGTACACAAGTAACAGCACATGCACGCATGTTAGCTGTAAATGTCATCAGATCCATTAGCATGGTGTGCATGACACAAACAGAACCTAAGCCAGAAAGGTAGACTCTACTCTTTATTTATATACACAAGCAAAGAGGGCACCTCATCCAAGAGAGGAGCAGCTTAGAAAGATAGAGAATCACTTGATATACAATTCAAACATATTGAGTTTGGAGTGAATTCTTTCATTGGTTAATATCATTTGACATATCTCTGATGGAGTGCACATGCTCCATAACTTTAATATGTAACATATAACATACCAGAGCATCCCATAATATTGTTAGTATGCTCAAGAAACTGAAGATGTTTCTTGGATGAGAAGCAAAACAACTTCAAGGAAAAGCAAAGGCCAGTTGCCTTTTGAAAGAGCACCTTTGGGAGAACCATGACCTGGATGACTGAGAATCTCCATAGACATTCGTAGTACGACTGTAGGAGATGAACAGGCTGAGCTGGAGGGTGCAGTTAAACATATAATCAGTTTAGAGTCATTGAACAGTCACAAGGGACCCAAGTCCAGTTCCCCATGAATTTCACTGACCCTTATTATAGCGCCAATTTAGCTTGGTCATTGCACAGCCATGAGGGACCCAAGTCCAGCCCCTCTTGAATTCCAGTGACCTTTATCTAGCACCAATTTAGCTTTACATTCTTGCGTATAGATGACAAGAATAACCTCTTAGTGCTTTGAATTCAACCGCTGTTCCTGATTATTTATGCCTAACATCAATCTTGTTAAAGCTCATCTTCATATTCAGGAGATGTCTTTATATCATAATGAGTTTGCAAGTAATGAACGTCAATATCCTGGATGGTTTGAACCAGTTCTCTTATCAAGTTTCAAGTTTCAAGTTTATTTGATTTATATACCGCCCTACTCCCGGGGGACTCAGGGCGGTGAACAGCCATAAATAAAACATATAAATACAACATTTAAAACACACTAAAATCCAATTAAATAAATTTGGCCATAGATAGTATAAAACCCCAATAATTTAAAACAGATTAAAATTTGTAATATTATTAAAAAAGGGGAATCAAGCCAGGCCTGCCCGTTGAAATAAAAAGGTCATAAGAGCGCGGCGGAAGGTGCGTAGGTCCGGGATCCTCCGAATCTCCGGGGGGAGCTCATTCCACATAGTAGGTGCGCCCACAGAGAAGGCTCTCCCCTTGGGGGCTGCCAGTCAACATTGTTTGGCCGATGGCACCCGGAGGAGGCCCTCTCTATGAGAGCGTACCGGCCGGTGGGAGGCCACTAGTGGCAGTAGGTGGTCTCGTAAATAGCCAGGTCCTAAGCCATGGAGCGCTCTAAAGGTAGTAACCAAAACCTTGAAGCACACCCGGAAGCGCACCGGGAGCCAGTGCAACTCGCGCAGGAGAGGTGTCACACAGGAACGCCATATTGCTCCTGTAACCACCCACGCGGCTGCACTCTGCGCCAGTTGGAGCCTCTGGGTGCTCCTCAAGGGGAGCTCCATGTAGAGAGCATTACAGTAGTCCAGGCGGGAAGTGATGAGGGCGTGAGTGACTGTGTGTAAAGAGTCCTGATCCAGAAAGGGATGCAACTGGTGGATCAGGCGAACCTGATAAAAAATCCCCCTGGTCACGGCCGTCAAGTGCTCTTCTAAAGACAGCCATGAATTCAGGAGGACACCCAGTTGCGAGCCCTCTCCGTGTGGGCCAGTGATTCGCCCCCAATAGTTAGTGATGGCACCAACTGGCTATATTGGGACGTCAGAAACCACAGCCACTCGGTCTTGGATGGGTTGAGTCTGAGCCTGTTAGTCCCCATCCAGATCCGTACAGCCTCCAG
>WNWU01017011.1:0-23479 GCA_012654045.1 Ptyas mucosa | reverse complement strand
TCTTTCTTTCTTTCTTTCTTTCTTTCTTTCTTTCTTTCTTTCTTTCTCTCTCTCTCTCTCTCTCTCTCTCTCTCTCTCTCTCCCTCCCTCCCTCCCTCCCTCTCTCTCTCTCTCTCTCTCTCACGAACCCCCACCTCCCCACCCATTTTTTGCCTAGCAGGCTTCAGCTTTTTTACCTTGGAATCACCCAAGGACGATCTGGAATCGTCAGAGCCTTTTTTTTAACCCTTTAAAAGCATTTTTTTTACAACTTATTCAGCAGAAGAGGTTGTTAAAAAATGCTTTTAAAAGTAAAAAAAAAAAGGCTCTGACGATCGCGTGGCTCAGCTGGGCATGGGCGGGGGAGGGCAGGGATTTTTGCTATCGGTTCTCCGAACCACCCGCTGCAAATTGCTACTGGATCAGGCAATCCAGTCCGAACTGGGAGCATTTCACCCCTGTCCTGTTGACTTTGTTTCCCTGAAGTTCCCCAATCACACTGCCCTGAAACAGTTCCACATGGAGAATTATAAGTTCAGCTACACCAGGGGTAGGTAACTATGGCTCTTTTATGACCTGTGGAATTCAACTCCCAGAATTCCTGAGTTTCATGACCTGAGCTGCAGTCTACAAGTCATAAAGGGGCCATAGTTGCCCACTCCTGAACTACACCATCAAGCCTCATTGCTGTGGCCTAGTCAAATTCTGCATGAATAAATTGTCTGACTAAACCTCTAAAGAAGCTACCGCTTCAATATAACCCATTACATCCTTACTTGTTGCAAATTGTAGTAAAAATGTACTAAGCCAGGGCTTGCAGCACGCAGTCTGTCAGAACGGAAGCCCCAAAATTCAGTATTGTATGATCTAGGCCCGTGATGGCGAACCTATGGCACGCGTGCCACAGGTGGCACACAGAGCCATATTGGTGGGCATGTGAGCGTTGCCCTAGCTCAGCTCCAGCGCGCGCATCTGATTTTCGGGCCTTCTGGGCCCACTGGAAGTCAGCAAACGGGCCTTTTCTGGCCTCCAGAAGGGTGGGGAAGCCTATTTTCGCCCTCCCCAGGCTCCAAGAAAGCCTTTGGAGCCTGTGGAGGGTGAAAAATGGGCCTACCAGGTCCACTGTGCCATCATGTGCCAAAAATGGGGGGAGAGTGCGTATGTGCAGGGCACATTGAATTATGGGTATGGGCACACGTGCACATGACCCCCCCCCCATGCTCCCCCCGCTTTTGGCATGTGACGGCAAAAAGGTTAGCCATCACTGATCTAGACTTTCTGGTTGAAGGTTGGAGTACTGTCACTGCCCGCTCTGGGTTTTTTCCCCCCTTAGTTTAGCTAAAGACTTAAAACTAAAGACGTATAAACTGGGTTAACAAAATCACAAATGAGTGATAAGCTGCCTGGGAAAGCAAAGAGAAATAATCAAAGCCATTAAAAAGTGAAAGTTAGAGTATTTTGGACATGTGATGCGATACCCAAAACAATACAGCATTAGCTTAATCCTCCAGGGAAAAATTGAAGGCAAACGAGGCCCAGGCAGAAGAAGAACATCATGGCTTCAAAACCTAAGGGACTGGCTTGGATAAAACTCAGCAGCACTTTTTCATACGGCTGTTGACAAAAATAGGATTGCCAACATGATCATCAACGTCTGATGACGGACATGGCACAAGAAGAAGAAAAAGAAGCTAAAGACTTAATTTGCATATCTGATTCATCCATGCCATTCCATCATCAAGGGTGGCAGCAATCAGCTTTCCCTCAAATTGCAGGTGAGACCAATTTGGGGAAAAATGAAAATGAAAGTTCCTTTATGCACTTACCCAGAAATAAGTCTCAGTATCATCTAGGATACTATACTGAAATTGCAATAATTAATCATATAGATCTTTCTTTACTTTTTTAACAATCTTACGGATATTTATATGGTTGGTATGCTACTGAGCTGCAAAACTACAGGTAGTCAATTAATGACCACAAAGAAATAAAGCTCTTAACTCTTCCAACTAGTGGCTGTCTGCAGCCAAATTTGACAGCCCTAATCTAGTGTTGGCATGTCACCTTTGGCATGCCAAAGGTGACATGGCATGACATGAGCGTTTTACCAACACCTGACAATTGCTATTCTTGAAAGCATGGCCCGTTCTCACGATTTTCGGAGAGTGCAAAGGCCATGTGAGAATCAGCTGTGTTCTTGTGCAGCTTCCGCAGTTGCGAGAGAGGCATGCTCTCCTGGGTACTCCGACAATTACACAAGAATGGAACCTGCTTTTGTGAGGTTTTTCAGAGGCTGCAGAGACCGCAGAAAAGCATTCTCTGAAGCAGCTTCAAGAATGAAGGCATTATGTAATTCACGCTTTGGGCGTCAACGGGGGGTGGGATGGAGTGGGGGCTGTTAATAGAAAGAAAAAATGCTTGAAATTAAACAGCATGCAGCAAATCCTCCGGAGCATTGGGCTACGGGGCAATTGTGCCATTCCCCAAGGTTTGTGAGCCTTGGAGAATGGCATAAGGCGGACTTTTTGACTGGCAGTGGTGGCACTAGAGCTAAAATCGGGACCTGGACCTCTTCTTCAGGACCAGCCTTGGCACTGTCGCCAAATGTCACTCTTCAGGGTGTCCCAGATGGTGGGGAGACAGAAAATCTTTTGTTTGGGGAGAAAAGTCAAAGTTAAGGCATTTTCCAAATTTTTGACATGTCACGTTTTGCCACCACTGCCCTAATCCTACTGAATGCAACAAGACTTATTGCTGTGTAAGTAGATTCAGACTGCAACTTTAATCACAAATCCTTCATTTCCCCCCCCACCATTAAAAAAAAGAGCTCTTCAGAAAACAGTTGTGTCAGCACAGAATGGAGTAAATGTGAAAGAAAATTACTGTTTTCGGGAAAGGAATAAGTATTTCAAAGTGTTAAAGAAATAACTATGTAAATAAATGCAAATAATGTAAAAGTGTATAATATAAGATATTAATATAAGAAAACACTAAGAGGCAGTGTGGTGCAATTGTTCAGTTACCGAAATAGAAAAACCCAGTCCATGTGTATTGTATTGTTATCTCACTGGGTGATTGTTTGCCAGTCACGGTCTCTCAGGCCACTCTACCTCAGAAAGTTGTTGGTTGGTTGGTTGGTTGGTTGGTTGGTTCTTTCATTTAGTTAATTTATTGGCCACTCTGGGCGGCTTACAATATTGTGGAGAACTTTGCCTTTGTCCTCTGCACGGATGGTTCATTTCTGAGCATTTACTTTCTGTTTATTCATCCTGCCAACAACTTTCCACTGACTTCACCAGTAGGAATTTATAGTAAATGGATTAACACAACCATGCTACCTCATTTATTTTTAATTAAATTGCAATCTTGGGTTTGTATGCCATTCAATCTACTATGACCAGAGAGGCCCACAAATCTAATAAACAAATAACAAAAGTAATGATCCCAACCAAAATTATTTTTAATAATGCTGATACCAAACATTGCATGATACAATAGGCATGGATGCCCTTTTATCACAGCTTCATTTAGCCACACTGTTTAGCTAGGAATCATGGCGAAAAGGAAGCAGTAAATCATTTTGACAGGATGTTGATATCATCCTTGTAAATAAGGCTACATATGTTAATCACTATGAACTTGATCTTCATGCTAAGTGCAGAGGGGAAATCTTTTTCCCTCTAGCCATCAGCTAGGACTCAGGAGGCAGCAATAGATTGGGAGTGGGCGTGGTAAGCGACCAGCGACCGGCGATCCAACAGAGGCAGAGGGTGAGGGTGAGTGAAAGTGGGGTGTGTGTGTGAAAGAGGGCTTTGGCGACCCCTGTGAAATGGCTGTTCGACCCCCAAAGGGGTCGCGACCCCCAGGTTGGGAACCGCTGCCTTATAACTATATATGACTTTCAAATAAATGAGGAAGTACTTGTGGCACTTTATTCAATCTGCTTCTTTATGAAAGTGTACAATCAGCTACCCAATTAATATTGACAAACTCTGCCCTATACACAGACACCTTAATTCAGATTGATCAATTAGCATACATTGACTAGATTATAATGTGTCACTTTCAAATGGAACATTTTGCATTAATGAGCACAATGATTATTTAAGTTCTCCTTTTTCAACTGTCCAGTGTCTCTTATAAATATAACTGACAATAAGATATTTAATCAATTAGTGTATTCATTGATAGATCTTTGTGTGTGTGTGTCTGTGTGCCCGTGCTTTTGAGAAGTGTTAACTCCTGACAACCTCCTGGATTAATCCATGCAGTCTTCTTGGAAAGATTTCAGAAACCTTTGTCTCCTTTCTAAGACTGAGAAAGTACGACTGGCCAAAGTCACCTAGCTGGCTTTATGTCTAAGGCACAACTAGAATTCAGTCTCCCAGTTTCTAGTCTGATGCCTTAACCACTACACCAAACTCTTTCATTGGTACATGAATCCAGATAAAAGTCCTTCCTCAGGATGTGGCAGCCACAAAAGAAAGGATAAATGTTAATATTTGAGAGGAATTAGATCAGGGATGTCAAACTGGATTTCTTCGAGGGTCAGATCAGCATTGTAGTTCTTCATGTTTCAGTGGGGGTGGGGGGTGGGGGGTGGGGAAATGGGACGGATGCCTCCTGCAGCACCCTGCCAGCCAAAACAGGCCATGGGGAGCCCGTGCACACATCCCCTGCACCCCATTTTTGGCCTGGATGCCAAACACGCCCCCTCCCTTTTTGGTTGGCATAGTGCTGCAGGAGCCTGTCCAGGCCAAAAATAGGTTTTGGCTGCCAGAGGCACCGCGGGCCAGCTCTTTGCTATTTCCAGTCCGTCCCAGCAAGCCAGATGTAAGTATCTCATAACACCCCCGAATTAGATGGATCAGTGCAATATGCCATGCTGTGATGAGGAGAGAGGGGAGGCAACACCTGCCCGCCTTTTTATCCACCTTGCCATATTCATTATTAAAATAATTAATTTAATTTAATGGAGATTTGGCTCAAATGGATATCCATTCCATGCTGTTAATCAAATAAATATTTTTTTATCCTACAGGTCATCATTGACTTCCAAATGTTCACTTAACGAAATTACAACAGTCCACCCCAGAGGTTACTTATGATGTGATCTCAGTGTTAAGCTACCCAGGCACAACATCTTGTGGTTATGTGATTGTATTTTGGGCACGTGGCAACTGATTCACTTTTATGATGAGTGGTCCCATGACCACAATTTATTTGCTTTCACTTCCAGTTTCCAGCAAAAAATGCCCATTGGGGAAAATGGATTTCCTTAACAACCGCATGTTCACTTAATGACCATCATTATAACTATCTGTTCACCGTATCTCGTCACGTGGTATCACGACTTATGACTGCAAAAATGTAAGACTGTAATTCTTGGCTTGATTACAGTTAACGACTACCTGAAATACAATTTGGGTGTAACTGATGAATGTCAGTCATATGGGACTGAATAATATAAACTTTATTCACATATTATAACACTTCCCCTCCCCCACTTTTTGACTACATGGATCAGCGGCAGTGGGGGAGGGGAAGTGTTTGTGCAGTCAATCTAATCCTGTGCATATGAAAATGAAGCTTTGCATGCTCGTCTGACTCTTGCGTGGTCCAGTTCCCAACGGACCATGGACCGGTACAGGGCTGCGGACCAGGGGTTGATGTCCCTTTACATCAGGGACTTCTGATGTAAAGAGTCTATCACCATACCAGTTGTTAATAAATCTGAAAGCAACGTAATCAAATGCTCTTTTATTTCAATTTTGATTACATGAAAGACTGCAGCAAAGTAAGAATTATATAAGGTAAATAACATTTGTAAATCTTTGAGTTACATAGAATCAAACTGCTTATTTAAATGATGATTACAAAGATATGTATGTGTGCTCATTCTAGCACTGTGTACACTTGCTATAAGCCCAGCAGAGGCATCTAAAGCTAGCCATAACATCACGCAAACGACAAAACATGACGTCACAGTGGAAGCTGAGCCGACTGTACTTGTATCATCACATGGAAATGTATATTGGGCAAATACATAGTTACATCTGTGTTGTAATACCTTGATTCATGCTTAGCAACTATTCCCCCATAGCCCACATTCCTATAAACAAAGCAATTTTGCAGGATTTATCTACCAGTCAGAACACTTGTACTAAAAACTTATTTTCATGAATTGATTAGAAATGATTCTATCCTGGAAAGAAAGAATTAAAATCCAGTATTATGGAGTATTACGAAGGAACTATCTCTACTCTAATTACAGAGAAGATCGTAAGTGTGATAGTGAAAGTTGAGTACTACATGTTTTAAACAAATCTGATGAGGAATTAAGGGTCAGAGCCATTGTACCAACATATGCTGGATGCACCCATTATGGAGAACAATACCTGCCAAAGAATAGGATGCTGTTTGTAGATCGCTGGATAATAAAAAAGAGGAAGGGATGGTCAACTTTGAATTTGAATGCAAAGCTTGCACCGGAAAGTTCAAGGATTATTTCAGTGGCAGCAGCTGCCTCAGTGCCTTCTTCGTTGACTTCTATGAATGATTTGTGAACAACTTCAGATATGACTAAATCATTGTTAGTTGACATTCCAGAGAAGTTTGCCTTGTCCTCATCAAATGCATCCATCACTCCCATGCTTCTCAGAACCGGCTTCAGGTCATATTTTTCTTCCAATTTAAATTTGGGAAAGAAGAGTTCAATTTCTCTTAGGTCCATCCTCTCTGGATTGATCCAATCCATGAGTTTCTCATATGTAATTTCTCTCTCCAGCTAAAATAAGATGAAAGGCATTAAAGGAGAAAGAAATTCCTAGTTACATGACACTATGATTTATCCTGATATTCTAACACAAGTATGATGCAGGTGTTCACAATGATCGAAAAATCCTGAACGTCACAAATGTAGACCTTAGAACCAGGAGAAAAAGTAGGAATATAAATGTAGTTTTAAATTCAAAGTGCATCAATTTTTAACTCAGTTACATACCTTAACAAACGTGGAATATACGCCAGAGTCACCTGGCAGCTGGTTTGGACCAGATCAGGTGATCCAGTAGCGATGGCACTGGGTAGTTCGGAGAACCGGTAGCAAAAATCCCTGCCCCCGTCCATGCCCACTCAATCGCCCACCCAATTGCCCGGTCCCCACTTGCCCACTTGGCAGCTTTTCGCTTCTTTCGGGCTCACTCTCTTTTCCTGCCTTGCTTCGGCTGCTGCAATCAATTGCATCAGCTATCAACTCTATCTGCCTGCCTGCAATCAATCCAATCGGTGAGCAACTCAATCTGCCTGCCTGGCTGCCTTGTGCCTTCAATTTGGTCAGTAACTGGGGTTGGTTTTTTTTGGGGGGGAGCTTTTAAAAAAATAGTTAATTGGGTGTTTTTAAGGAGTTTTATTATTATTTTTAGACATAGCAATTTAAAGTTAAGGAAGTTTTAAATTTAGCTACTTTTATCTAAAAATATAAATAAAATAAAATAATAAAATATTTGTGCAGCTTTCTGAGATTTGGTGTTTTTCTGTAGTGTTTCACTCTTAACTACACAAACACAAAAAATCTCAGAAAGCTGTATGTGGCATTTTGTGTGAAAGTTGGTTTTTGAGCTTTTTGTGGCTGTGTGAGGTTCCTGCTTGTTGCAGGGGCCATTTTGGGTCAAGTGCAGCTGCTTTTACATTGTGTATGAGTCAGTTGTGTTGTGTTGTGTTGTGTGTGTGTAAAGTGTAAAAGTTGGTTTTTGGTACCTCTTATTATTTTGTGTACTTTGTTTATTATTTTTATTATTTATTATTATTGGCCACGCCCACCCAGTCACCTGACCACCAAGCCATGCCCACCAGGCCACCTGATCATCAAGCCACGCCCACCAATTAAGCCACACCTACCAATTAAGCCATGCCCACAGAACCGGTAGGGAAAATTTTTAGATTTCACCCCTGGTGTGTATACAGCAAACTTGTGTGCTAAGAAATATTTTTATAATTTATTCACGTTTGTATTAAATTTTATACCAATTTTTATTCCAGAAAACCCAATAATTTACAATTATGCTAAAACTAAAAGAAATGCTGAAAGAAAAGTAAATAATGAGACCTAGTTTGGTATAATGGTTAAAAGCACTGGATTATAAATCATCACTTCGATATGAATTACTAGGTTTGGTTATTTGCAGCCAGTCACACTCTCTTAGCCCTAAGAAGAAGGCAAGGGCAAACAACTTCTGAAAATGTTGCCAAATAAACTACTTCAATTTGTCTAGACAGTTGCCAGAAGCTAAAGCTTAGTTGAAGGCACATACCCTTACAAAAAAAATACCTCAGCTATATGAACTTGTTTATCCTTTCCTTCAAGCTACGAATCTTGGTAGCTATTTCAACATGAAACAGTATAAATTGAAGAATCAAAAACCAAATCTTAACCCCTTAGTAATGTCTTAGTAATGTCGGAAGAAATATTGTACTGTCAGAGTTTACACAGCTTTACTACATGAGACAACCCAGGAACAGGGGTGGGTTCTAAAACTTTTTACTACCGGTTCTCTGGCTTATTTTGTGGGCATGGCTTGATGGTCATGTGACTGTGTAGGTGTGGCCAACTCAATGTCACTCACATCAAGGGATGCCTTGCCTGGCCCCTCCCCTCCCAACAATTCTTTGTCGCATCCGGCCTCAACATATCTATATGTTGTTCACCTTCTTTCAACTTTATTATCTACATACTATAGATGCACTTTCATGGACCATTGAAAGAAGGAAATGGCTCACATGCTTTGCCAAAGAGTGTGACAGGCAACAGGCTTTTAAGGGGTTGGCAGAAAGAAGGGGGGAGCAATGTATTTTCCAAAGCACCAGAAGGCAAAACAAGAAGCAGTGGATGGAAACTGAACAAAGAGAGAAGCAACCTAAAACTAAGGAGAAACTTCCTGATAGTGTGAACCAATATAGGTGCAGAAATATTTCAGTCATAATTTCACATAAAAAATAGCCGTTCGTGTAATACAACCTGCATATTGTTCAAAACAGTCATTAGTATTATGGCTGATGTTTGACAGCAAGCCAAAAAGTCAAATATTACAGAGTGCTTCTTTCTCTGTATGTATACAAAACATCACATACCAGGAATAGCATATTAAGATGGATTTATGCAGTGGTGGGTTTCAAAATTTTTTACTACTGGTTCTGTGGGTGTGGCTTGGTGGGCATGGTGTGGTGGGCGTGACAGGGGAAAGATACTGCAAAATCCCCATTCCCTCCCCACTCCAGGGGAAGGTTACTTCAAAATCCTCATCCCTCCCCACCCCACTAACCTGCTCAGGGAAGGAATCAAACTCCTCCCTCTTTATTTCCCAAATAAAATATTACTCATAAGAAAAGGCTCCCAGAAAAGCAAGGAAAAATCAAGCTGCTAACAAGGAACCTGCCTGATACTCATTCCACATTCCTGCCAGCTGCATAAAGGAAACTTTGTAAGAAGAAAACAGCTACCAATGCTTAGAGATAATAGAAAGTGGAAGCCAGAAGTTTGGCTCCATTTACAAGCAGGCAGAAAACTCATTCAAGACAGGATATTTCACAAAGGAAATTGCCCAAACCCTTTTAGAAACACAAAGCCCATGTTGCACAAACCCCAAAACTTCAAAAACATAGAACCATAAAAGAATTCCTTCTCTTATCCAGTTTGTTGTTCAGCTGACCCAGAAACGAACTGCTGAATGTCACTTTGCTTCTGCAAGCAAAAACCTCCTTCCAGCAGCTGCTTCTTGGCTTGTCAATTTAAAGTGACGGCGTCTCCCCCCCCCCCTCTTCTTTGCCAAGTGATCTCCTGGCTGAGAAGCGAGTCCTAATTTTTTTCTTCTAGCCAATCAGTTGGGAGGCTTCTTGGCTTCTCAATTTAAAGCGACGGTATCTTGGGTTTTTTTTTTCTTCTTTGTTAAATGAGGCCTGATTTGTTCCTTCTAGCCGATCAGCTGGGAGTCGGGAGGCAGTGAATAGATTGGGGGTGGGGCCAGGCAGAGGTGGTATTTACCGGTTCTCCGAACTACTCGAAAATTCCACTACTGGTTCACAAGAACCAGGGAGAACCGGTAGCAGTCCACCACTGCCCAGGAGCAGAAATGAAATGTAAAATTTGTTACTACTGGTTCTGTGGGCGTGGCTTGGTGGGGGGGGGGTAATGTGACTGGGTGGGTGTGGCCAACTTTTTTTTTTATTTTAACTTCAAAGCATTTTTCTGCAAATGCAAAAAAATGCTTTGAAAAGGCTCTGCTGATCAGGAACACAGCTGGGATCGTCAGAGCCTCTTCAAAGCATTTTGTTAACCACCTCTTCCGCTGAAGAGGTTGCAGAAAAAAATGTTTTAAAAGTCTGTCTGACAATCCCAGATGAGTTGCCTGATCGTTTTAAAAAATGCTTTGAAAAGTCTCTCTGATGATCAGGCAATTCAGCTGGGATTGTCAGAGAGACTTTTAAAGCATTTTTTTCCTGTAACCTCTTCCGGAGAAGAGGTGTTAAAAAAATGCTTTGAAAAGGCTCTGACGATCCCAGCTGTGTTGCCTGATCGTCAGAGCCTTTTCAAAGCATTTTTTAAACCACCTCTTCCCCGGAAGAGGTTGCGGAAAAAAATGCTTTGAAAAGCCTCTGAGATCCCAGCTGAGCCACGCGATCATCAGAGGCTTTTTTTTACTTTTAAAAGCATGTTTTTGGCGGAAGAAGTTGTAGAAAAAATGCTTCTGAAATTTTTTTTTTAAAAAAAGCCTCTGATGATCGTGCGGCTCAGCTGGGCATGAGAGGGGGGGAGCGCAGGGATTTTTGCTACCAGTTCTCCGAACCACCCACCGCCATCGCTACCGGATCAGGCGATCCAGTCCGAACCGGGAGCATTTCACCCCTGCCAAGGAGCAATAACAGCAAACAGAGGTTTGTAATAAATAGGTGGTTTTATCTACAAAAGAACAAATGGTGAGAGAGTGAGACGCCCTAATAGGGCCTCTTCTTATTATACAGGCTCTGTATAATAAGCTAATAACAGCCTAATAACAGCTAAAAATCTTGTTGACTCATTCCCATCATTACATCAGTGCATCATGGCAGCTGGTCAGCTCTTAAATCACTACCCTGATATGTACATTATTGGCAACCTTATCAATTGCCTTGTATACAACAGCTACTGATGGAATTGCCCTGTGCATACAATACTTTGAAGTGTATTCTTTAGACTTTTTTTTTTGCATCTTTTCAAAATAAGGGAAAATACAAATCAACCCAATAGTACTAACTGTAATTGCAGAAATCCAAGCTTCAATATTAAAAAGGACAGCGTACAGCTAGTACCAGAGATGGACAAGGGCTTAAATTCTGTTTCATGAAAGAAAAACTCACCTTTTCCAATCCAGTAGAGTTATCTTCAATCTCATCAGGGAGCAGAATGATCATGCTCAACTCATTATCAAAATATGGAATCTCAAAAACTGAAGTCCGATAGGCCGATATGTAGGCCATGTTGTATTCTGCATTCCTGAACATCATCTTCACTCTTTTCCTTTCTTTCTACAAGTGGGGACAATGTATGTTAGAAGAAATCTTTCAAATAAATAGGAAATGCAAATAATTCTATCATGTATTTATCCTTAGGGTTTTTTTTCCCTCTGCTTAAATCTTTCATCTTTTGCTTTGACTTTTTAAATCAAACTGAGGATTTATATGAGCATTTATCATGTCTCAGCCATCCACCAGATTTTCCAGTCTTTATTCATAGTGATAATTTACTTTTCACAGAATTTGAATAATTTTAGAATATTAAGGATTAGATTTAAGAAACAGACAAAGATTATAACTTTTAAAAAAGCAAATTATCAATTCTGTGAGCAAAAGAATGCAGTGAAGCATAGGTCAGTGGTTTTAATCAGCAGTTTTCTCAAATGAACAGACGTTTATAGTATCAAAACCAGCCTTCTTTGTGGAGAACAATTTTTATCAATCACATTGTGCCTGTTCCTCCTCCATTGAATACTTCCAGGTGATAATACATAAGAGACCAATATGCTCAGCAAATATATTCACTAAACACTCTGTAGTTATTGCGGCTAATCACATAGAATTAGTGGGAGTGGTGCTGAACTAGAAATCCCTGCATAAAATGTTTCAATGAATGAAAAGCCTGAATTGCTACACACACAGTCTGAAAGACTCAAGATGACTGATCTCATGATTCTGTTGGAATGTTCTTGGATCGAGCCCAATAAATGAGATACACAGGCATGTGTATGTACGATTCTCTTTATTTACATAATGTTTCTCTCTTACAGGTATGCAGCTGGAAAGAATCCCAGACCGCATGGATGACCCTTAAGTACTCCAGGGGCGGAGTCCAGTTAAGGAGGGGTCAGTGGGCGAAGGGATCCCTGGGTAGTTAACCCTTACAACACTAGGTTTGGAGGGCAGGCATTTACACTTAACAAATCCCCCTCTAGATGCCTGACCGTAAGACCACAAGTGGATTTATCATAGGTTACCGATTTGTGTAATATGACACCTAGTTTTGATGTTAAGTAAGTATGTTGTTTGTTTAACAGAGGTTTGGTTAAGATGTCAGCAGTTTGTTCTTCTGTATCACAATGTAATACTTTAATAAAACCCATGTTGGAAAGTTGCCTGACGTGTTTGTGTTTTATATCAATGTGTCTCGACCTTTGGCCCACGGCATCAGCTGTAGATATTTCGATAGCTGCCTTGTTGTCTTCATGTATATAGATGGGGTATGTGGGTTTGGCCCAGATGCTGGATAGCAAGTCATTGAACCATACCAGATTATTTGCAGCTTTAGATAAGCATATATATTCGGCTTCTGTAGTCGATGTAGCAACTAAGTTTTGCGTACCAGTGTACAAGGCTGCTGTTCAAAGAAAATATGTACCCGGATGTACTTTTTCTACATTTCACGTCCCCAGCCCAATCTGCATCTGCATAACATGAAAGAACTGGCTTACTGGATGTTTCTGGTTCTAGACGTAGGTATGCTTCTGTACTATGCTTCAAGTATCTAAGTATCCTTTTTATGGCATCCCAATGATAATTAGTGGGCTTGCCGACATGCCTTGACAGGAGGTTGACGGTTAATGCTATGTCAGGCCTCGTCCAATTTGCTATATACAGTAAGGAACCTATTATGGACCTGTACAGAGTATTATCATTGAATGGTTCCAACTCATCATACATGTTTTTCAGGAAGTCGGGAGTCATTGGGGTTTCACAGGGTTTGGCATCAAACATGTAACATTTATGTAACAATTCCACTATCTTTTCCCTCTGTGACAGTCTGAAGCCTTTGTTGGTTTTGGTAATTTGCACTCCCAGGTATTTGTCAACCTTCCCCAGCACCTTCAAGGTGAAGTGCTTTCCCAATTCTTTTGCAAATGCTTCGCACTTATGATCTTGGTCACCAACATATAGAATATCATCAACATATACCAGAACGTATTCTATGGAGTTACCCAACCTTTTGATGAAGAAACAATTGTCGGCAGAGGTGGCTTCAAAACCCATTGACCTTAGTGTTTTTGATAAGCACTCATACCACCTCTTTCCAGACTGTTTTAGCCTATATAAACTCTTGTTCAATAACCAGGTTTCCCCTTTATGTGTGTTTTTACTATGCGGGGCTCTAACATAAATTTCTTTGTCTAGATCAGCGTGGAAATACGCTGTCTGCACATCGAATTGGTGTACCTTTAAGTTTAGGATTGATGCTATCACCAATGCACACTTTACGCTTTCTGCCCTGACAGTGGGGGAATATGTGTCTGTGTAATTGTCCGGGAACCGCTGAGCAAACCCTTGGGCTACCAATCTAGCCTTGTATAATGTTTTACCTCCCTCTAGGGACTTTATTTTGTAGATCCACCTAGTGCCTATTGTGGTTTTATCACTGGGGGCTTCTGCGGGTGTGTATACCTTTAGCTCACGTAGACTGTTCATCTCTTTCTCCATCGCCTGCTCCCACTTTTCCCTCTCGTTAATGGGTAAATTGAGAACTTCTTCGTAATTATTGGGAGTTACTTGGTTAGCGTGGAGAGATAGTACATAGTCCTCTAGTTTCTTGGGTGTTTTATTTCTAGAAGTCCTAACTGGTCTTTCTGGTGTAGTTTCCGTATTGTGAAGGTACCTGGCTTCCTTTTCTGTGAGTGTCTCTACTTTTAAATCCAGATGTCCCTCTTTCCACTCTTTGATTTTCACCTTATGGTCCCTTTGTTTTATAGTTTCTATATCATCGTTTCCTACTGTGCTCTGTTTTGTTTTGGGTACAGCTAAGGTTTTCCCCTTCTGTGATTATTTCATTTAGGTGTATCTTGGACCAATTAGAATTTTCATGAAATACTGCGGTGCGTGAAACTATGAAATTGTTATTGCTGTCGATGAATCTAAAACCCTTGGTGCCCGGTTCGTACCCCATAAATCTTAATCGCCTGGAAACTTTGTCTCCCTTTCTACGTATCTGTTTGGGGATATGAACATCAGCAGTGACACCGAATATGTGAAGGTGTGCTATCTTTGGCTTCCTATTATACATGACCTCGTATGGTGTCTTATCTATTACGCTACACCATAACCTATTTAGTGTGTAATTTGAATATAAAACGGCTTCTGACCAGTAGTGTTGTCCTAACCCTGCATCCTCTAGCACACATCTCATCATTGTCTGTAGGGTTCCGTTCTTTTTTTCTACTACTCCATTTTGAAATGGCGAAAAAGGGGCTGATGTAAAACGCAGCATCCCTTGCGCCCTGAGCCAATTTGAAAATTCTTTAGATATAAACTCAGACCCTCGGTCTGTCATTATTTGTTTGATTTTAATATTATGTTGCAGTTCTATCTTTTAATGAAATTCTTTAAATTTCTGGAACACCTCATGTTTGTGTTTGAGTGTGTACACATAACCGTAGCGACTGAAGTCATCTACGATAGTCAGGAAGAACCTTTTCTTATATTTGATGGATGGCCTTAAGGGCCCCACTAAGTCCATGTGTACCATTTGAAATATGGAATTTGTGGTGCGTTCTGATTTTTTTGGTTTGGCTTTGGTTTTCAATTTGGAACATTTGCACACCGAACACTCTAAATAATTTTTGCAATTTTTAACCTTTAATCCATCAGAACAATTGACCATTTTTTGTACAACCGGAAAACTGCTATGACCCAATTTTCTATGCAATAAATGTGCACACTCATCGTGGATTGGTTTGCCTAACGATGGCTTCTCCTTTTCTAATGTTTGTTTTATGTCTGGATCTCTGGGTGTTGAGTCGTGGTTAACCTTCACTATCTCCTCAGTGTTGGGTGCAGTGTCTATCATGTCTCTAGTGTTGGTGTTTATCTTGGGGAGGTTACTACAGTTAGGCTGAAAATATGGTAAACCTCTGCTGATTATGGTTCTCCCGATGATTCTCTCATCCCTGGTCAAAAATACCTTCCCTTCCTCAAACGTTATCTTTGTCCCTGTTTCCTTGCTTAGCTTCAATGTGGCTAGTATGTTATAGGGTATCTACGGGACAAGTAATACCCCCTCTATTTCCCCTATCTCTGGGATGTTTATGTTGCCTTTTCCGGTTACTAGCACGTTATTTTGGTTAGCCACTTTAATGGTGAATTTTTCTTTTGTGAATTTTGTAAATAATTTTGTGTTATAAGTGGTATGGTTTGTGGCTCCTGAATCTAGGAGCCATGCACTTTTCGTGTTGGTATATTCTAGTGTGCTGTCCCTTTCTCTCAGCCCATATAATGAACCCTTGTGACTGTCCCTGGAACTATGCTGGTATCTCCTTCCGTCCCTGGGTTTGGGTGAATCTCTGCGCCTGTATCTGTTCTCATTTGTCTGTCTTTCGGGGATTCTGTGTCTGTTTTCTGTCCTGTGTCTAGATTGGGAATGTCTCATGTCTCTTATTCTCCTGGGGCAATCTCTTTTATAGTGCTCCCTGGAGCCACAATTAAAACATTCTATGTCACTGTAGTCTCTGCTGTGGAATTCTACTCTTTTGCTAATCCTTGGTTCTCTGTGGTTCAGGGATCAATCTCTCCTAAGGTTGTCTTCTGTGATAAGTTTACTGGTTAGCCTATCTAAGGTGATGCGTTCTAGGCTGGAACTGTCTAGATGCATGATGAAGTCATTCCAACTGTGGTCTAATGAATTTATGATCACGCTCACCATGTTCCCTTCAGTTATGTTCTCCCCCCTTTGAATTAGCTCAGCTCTGGTGGCATTGAGTGATAATATGTGTTCACTCATTGGAGTTCCCGCCTTAAGTTTGGCTGAGTAAAATTCCCTGGTGATTCTTGTGGTTGTGGCTATACTTCTGCTATGAAACATTTTATGCAAAAAAGTTACCACTTCTGACACTGTCAAGTTGTGGCTAATACTGGGATACATACTGAGAGATATACTGGTTAGTAACAAATGGTATGCCTTATGATGCATGCAATCTAACTGAAAAGTCCAAGGCTTTTCTGGTGGGTTAGTTATAAAGAATAGTAAATGTTCCTTTAAGAGGACAACCTGTAACTGTTGGTTCCATTCAACAAAGTTAAATCCACCTATCCTAAGTTTGGGAAAGTCATTTGGAAGTGTCCCTGTATTGTGAGTAATATTACCGATTGAGGGTTGCTGTCCATGGTCCAAAGCAAAAGGGAACTCACAGTAAGGCAGGGGAATGCAGGGAGTCAGTCTGTAGTGACTTGCTTCTATGGTCTGTTCTTTTTTCATTGCAGGTCGGTTCTGTGCATGCTCCTGGGCCATTCTGCCTCTGCCGCCGTCGTGGAAGGAGCTCGTTCCTGCTGCTCCCGGGTGAGCCCTGCCTCTCGAGTTGGACTTCTGGCTCCATCTTTGGAGGTCCTTGGAGGCCGAAGTTTGTTCGGGTTGCTGCCTGGATCGTCGTGGGTCTGTCGCGCCGCCTGGGTATCGGTGCGGGCCCACGAGGCTCGGATGAAGGCCCTGAAGGTCCGGTTCGTTCCGGAGGTTGAAGTTCGAGTACGGGCTGATGCCTATGCCCGTCGACAGTCCCGGATGTCTCGGATGGGTCCCCTGGTACGGTGAGTATTCATTTACTTCCTCTGGTTTCATGGTGTAGCTTAGTGGGGGCATTGGGAGGTTTCCGGTGTGGAAGGACGGGGGTGGTGCTCACGCTCCGGTATTTTTCCCCCATAGTTGGTCTTCGTGGTTGCCCCTATGCACGTAGGAGGTCACATCTTTTTCTCCCGCAGTATCGGCATCGGAACTTACTATTTTTATTTTAGTTCTGAAAGCTGCGGTGATGGTACGCATGGCCTTTTCTACTTCGAGTTCGGTAGGCGAACTCGATGCTATCTGTCCGGGGTAGTTGTTGGCCTTGCAGTCATATTCGTAGGCCTTGTAGTGGTAGGCCTCGTTTCCAGCCATATTTTTCAAACATCGGGATCTGATTGGCGGTTGATCGGCCATCTTGGGTGATGTCATCATCCAAGATGGCTGCTGCGGGGAGCATGTGAATTTTGGATCAACTTCATCGGTAAGTGAGTGGTAGGGGTTTAAATCACTTACCACGTTTTTGTTGCTGCGTTCCGTTTTGTCATCTTCTTTCCCGGCCGCTGCTCCGCAGTCATTGAGAAGGTTGCGGAGTTCCGTGACGAGTCTGGACTTGGTTGAGGTTGAGCCGGCTAGGCTTAGTAGCTTTTCCTTGAGCTCCTTTTCTTCGCGTAGCTCGGCCTCTGATTCATCCTCTCTTTTGTCTAGGCTTCTCTCTTACTCTTGAGTAGCCAGGGCTGGAGAGTTGTTCTTTGTTCCTTTGCATTTCTGCCAGCTTCTTTTTGGATGCTCGTGTGTTTACTCTCTCGGTTTCTTCATTCAGCTTGGAGTTTGCTGGCATCCTTTTTGTTTGGTTTGGGCTATTTCCAACCATCCTCTGCTACCATATTTGTTGGAATGTTCTTGGATCGAGCCCAATAAATGAGATACACAGGCATGTGTATGTACGATTCTCTTTATTTACATAATGTTTCTCTCTTACAAGTATGCAGCTGGAAAGAATCCCAGACCGCATGGATGACCCTTAAGTACTCCAGGGGCAGAGTCCAGGTAAGGAGGGGTCAGTGGGTGAAGGGATCCCTGGGTAGTTAACCCTTACAACACTAGGTTTGGAGGGCAGGCATTTACACTTAACAGATTCATCTATCTCCATGAGGATTGATAAAAATGTAAGGGGCAGGCAGTTTCTTTACGGCAGGAATATTTCAAATTAATCCCATGCTTGCTTGCTTCAGTTATATACAAAATAATATAATTTAAAACATTTAGAATGTCTCTGTTACTATGTTAATAAATAAATACCTTATTAATCCAGAATGGCTTTTTCATTGTGTGATCTTTGTTGAATTTATATGCCCAGTTTCCCTTGAAATAGATAGCGTTCACCAAAACCAGTTTTGTAAGCGAATTAATTATTCCAGGGACAAGCAGATTCTGAATTTTACCTTTGAAAGTTTTTTTTTAAAAAAACTGTTTTATTATGATAGATATTTTTATATGCATAATGTTGCATGAAAAATTCTTAGGGGATCTCTCTCTCTCTCTCTCTCTCTCCCTCCCTTCCTCCCTCCCTCCCTCCCTCCCCCTCCCTCCCTCCCTCTCTCTCTCTTGCAAATAACAATGAAATACTTAGTAAATCATGGATATGTTTGTAGGCAAGCCAAAATAAAGTCATTTTAATTTAATTATTAGATTTCTATCTTGTTTCTCCTTTCAGAGCTCAAGGCGATCATCCAGAGAGCTCCTCTGACTAAGGATGGAATATAGCTTTTGCTTCCTTAGGCTTCCTTCCATCCCTACCTCCCTACATCCATCCATCTATCCATCCATCCATCCATCCAGATATCCATCCAGACATACATACATCCTCCCTCCCTTAACATTTATATAGTTGTCCACCTTATATAATTATTAAGTAAGCTTACCACACACATACAAATTAAACAACAGGCAAGTTAAATAATGCAAATATACTCAGATGTGTCCATCGATAAAACCAATCATCTATTTTTTGCTAGAATTTCATCTGAGATTTGATGGGCTTCTACATAGCAAATAATAGTTAACTATGGTGGGTTCGCCTGTCCTGTCTGTCTCTCTGACATGCACACACAATATTGCATGTCTTACTTAATGTAGTTACTAGTTAACTCTTATTATCATTCTCACCTGATGTTTTTTCTTCAACCCAGGCATTTATATGTCTTCTCGAATCTTCTGCAGCTTGTGTGAAGTTAACTTTCTCCAGACCTGCATGGTAGAATCTCTGAGTGGATTCTATAAATGACTTAAGAAACAATGACATCTCAACAACAGAAAGAGTAATAAAAACATGAATTGATTTTGTCTCATTTTTCTATGAACTAACTATCTGGAAACATTATTTATTACACTGAATACTACCTAAAACCAGCCAATGCCATTGGATAGTTAATACAGCCTAGAAATTATCAGATATTAGGAACTATATGGAATTATCCTAAAATGACATAGTTTATTCAAAAATATATCTGGTAATTATGGGTCACATGGTTCTATTTATGACTTTTATTTGATAGTTCTATATTTAGAAACATCCCACTGGATGTTCCTGTAACATTCCCAGTAAAAGCAGCTAGACTTTTAAATTTCCCCTCTAGATAACTCAATGAACCAAATAAAGCTACAGGAATATTTGGTACTTTATTAGAGCCAAACTGCAATTGCAATGAGATAGGCAAACATTAGAAAAAACAGAGCGTTTATGGTTGTTTCCAGCCAGTTCTCCAACATGTATGTAACTTACTGCAAGAAAATCATATGACGTTTCTCCAAAGAGCTGGTTGACTAGACCGAGGCTATAATTGGCACTTGGTTTGTTGATATCAGAAATAAGTTTCTCAAATCTTTGGTGAACCTCTCCATCTTTGGATAGAGATAGCGCCTATAAGATGATATTTGGTTAATCAAATTAAGTTTAACATCAATTCAAAATACCACAATAGCAGACCTTGGAAAAACCTTACACATTTCAAATGATCTCTTCATATTTTTGAGGTAAAGTTTTTGAAGGATTACCTGCAGATGTATAGCTTTTAAAGTTAATGGCTAATGAAAGCCAAACAGGGTTGGGCCTAGTTAATATTTGGGTAGTGCTTGAACCCCAAACTTACAGAGGAGGCTGAATTTTGTTTTTTAAAACAAAATTGCCCTTCCTTAAAGGCAACTGATTCCCTACTGTTGCCAAGGAAACTGATACAGTATGAGTGTCTAATAAGTCCCTAAAAGTTAAGCTGGACCTGACTTTACTGCACATGTTTGGATTTCTCCATGTTTGAAAAAAATTTTTTTTTAAGAAGCAGAAGGAACATTCTTGTACCTGCTATAGGAGCCATATTTAAAACAGTGCCATGTTTTGCCTTCTCTGTCACAATATTTGCTCTCTGAAACTATTTCGCCTCAGAGATTCAAGTTCCCCTGACTATACCATCCTTCAAATTAGCCTTGAAGAACTGGCTTTTTTCTCTAGGTGCAAAGCTAAGAAGCATCCACCTTGAGTGGATTTTGTTGGATAGGTATTTTTGTTTTTTTATTGTATTAGACCTGTTTTTAATTCATAATGACTCTGGGCATTTGAAAAATAAATGAATGCTATGGATATCCTGGACTGAAGCACTGGATTCGGACACAAACATGTGTCAGAATCAAGATTCTGTGTCCGTCTCTCCATTCTCCATGTTCAGAGTTTCTTTTATTTAAAAAAAAATGAAGTCAATTTTAATGCTTAAACTAGAGGTAGCATGTTTTACCTACCAATCATTAAATTGTCCTGATTTGGGGGTAATTGTGGTAAAGGGTATCTCTAGGATCCACAAAAATGATTTTTCAAACCCTGGGACTTCAAGTTAAGGACTTTTGTCCAAAGTAATACCATTTGCTAAGAGCCATGGTGGCGCAGTAGTTAGAATGCAGTATTGCAGGCTAACTCACTGCTCACTTCGGGAGTTTGATTCTGAATGGCTCAATGTTGACTCAGTCTTCAATCCTTTTAAGGTTGGTAAAATGAGGACCCAGATTGTGGGGGCAATATGCTGACTCTGTAAACTGCTTAGAGAGGGCTGTGAAGCACTACGAAGTAGTATATAAGTCTTAGTGCTATTGCTATTTCCATAATCAGCAGTTGCCATAATGGCTTTGAAGAAGTCAAGCACAGAGGGCTGAATCCCTATCAGACTTCCTATGCATGCTGTTTACATTCCAAGAAAATAGGAGCTGCTCCCATCCTCATGCAAACAGAATCCCAAATCTGGATGAGAATTGGGAGCAGAGTTAAAGAATCTTAGTAACAATGGCATCTCTTGTGCTTGCTGCATTTTTCAAAAGCTAATCAGAAAGTTGGCAATCGCATAAACAGCATCATCTGAGGAGTGTAGCCAGGTTGAGGTGACGAGTGTATTTGGAACTTTTTAGAGCAGATGCTAGATTAGCTGCCCACAGTTTCATGATTGCAAAATGGGCATCATATTAGTTTAATAAATGAATAAAATAGATGTTCTCATAACTGGCTAGCAAGGGTCAGGACCAGATCACAGCCAACCCCCCCCTTTTTTTTCCTTTTTGATAAATTGTATCTTGCTATACCTTTAATATCTGAGCTTCTGTGTTATTTCTGGCAGCCAACGAGACCATTAGCAGTGCAGAAGACAAACTCAAAGGAGAAAAAAACAAGTTGCTGGAAGGATCATTTGCACTAAGCTTCTTGAAGAGGTTGAGGGCAAAAATGGTGTTTGCCGCAGAAAGGCTGCCCATGTTTTCGAGCCTAGAAAACAAATATAGTATGATAAACCACAGATTAACGCCTAGATAATGAGATGACCAAAAAACATCCCATCCACGCAACTATTTTTTTGTTCTACTTGAACAATTATTCTACTTGCTTTAAGGAATATGATTTACAGTACCTAGATGACAAAATATAAGGAAACTATATCTATATATCGCTATCGCTGTCGCTATCTCTATCTACCTACCTACTTACCTATCTACCTACTGTATTTTCAGACTGTAAGACGCACCTAAATTTAGAAGAGGAAAAAATAAAGTTTTTGGCCTCAATGCATGCCATTTTCAATCCTTTTTTCAGCTCCCCTTTTTCTTGCCCTTTTCCAGTCTTTTTTTGCCCATTTTTGGGGCTTTTTCTGGCCCGTTTTTGAGGCTTTTTTCAGCCCATTTTTGGGGCTTTTTTGGGCCCATTCTTTAGGGTTTTTTTGACCTGTTTTTGAGGATCTTTCAGATTAATGTAAAATAATTAGATTACTTTTTAAATGCTAATTTAAAAAGAAAATTAGAAGAAAATAGAGAAGTAGACCTCTTTCTAGTCAGACAATGCAACTCCTTCCTGTGAAGTGAGATGAATCCCTGTTTCATAGCAACTCTGCTACAAATAGGGTGACTTAACTATCAAGAAAACAGATATTTATGGTAAAAAAAAGAAACAAACAGAAAGAGGATTAAAAAGAATTCAGTAAAGAGAAGATAAAGGTGTCTTTTAAGTAATAGATTCTAGAAAAGTGCATAATCTGGAACTGAACACACTCAAAACCGTAGAAATGGTGGTAGACTTTAGGAGAAACCCTTCCATACTTCCACCTCTCACAATACTAGACAATACAGTATCAACAGTAGAGACCTTCAAATTTCTAGGTTCTACCACATCGCAAGATCTAAAATGGACAGCTAACATCAAAAACCTCATCAAAAAAGCACAACAAAGAATGTTCTTTCTGTGCCAACTCAGAAAGTTCAAACTGCCCAAGGAGCTGCTGATACAGTTCTACAGAAGAATTATTGAGTCTGTCATCTACATCTCTATAACTGTCTGGTTTAGTTCTGCAACCCAACAAGGCAGACACAGACTTCCAAGGATAATTAGAACTGCAGAAAAAACAATTCCTACCAACCTGCCTTCCATTGAGGACCTGTATACTGCACGAGTCAAAAAGAGAGCTGTGAAAATATTTACAGACCCCTCACATCCTGGACATAAACTGTTTCAACTCCTACCCTCAAAACAATGCTATAGAGCACTGCACACCAGAACAACTAGACACAAGAACAGTTTTTTCCTGAAGGCCATCACTCTGCTAAACAAATAATTCCCTCAACACTGTCAAACTATTTACTAACTCTGCACTACTATTAATCTTCTCATCGTTCCCACCACCCATCTCCTTCCACTTATGACTGTATGACTGTAACTTTATTGCTTGGATACTTACAATTTATATTGATATTGTTTCCTGATTGCTTATTTGTACCCTATGACTATCATTAAGTGTAGTACCTTATGATTCTTGATGAACATTTCTTTTCTTTTATGTACACTGAGAGCATATGCACCAAGATAAATTCCTTCTGTTCTGTTCTGTTCTGTTCTGTTCTGTTCTGTTCTGTTCTGTT
>WNWU01017008.1:0-11848 GCA_012654045.1 Ptyas mucosa | reverse complement strand
TTGAGAGTGTGGTGGTGCGCCAGCTCCCATAGTACCTGGATGAAACCATCTATCTAGATCCGTGTCAGTCCGGCTTCAGGCCTGGGTACAGCACGGAGACGGCATTGGTCGCATTGGTGGATGATCTCTGGAGGGCCTGGGACAGGGGCTGTTCCTCTGTTCTGGTCCTGTTAGATCTCTCAGCAGCTTTTGATACCATCGACCATGGTATCATGCTGTGCCGGTTGGGGGGATTGGGGGTGGGAGGCACCGTGCTGTGGTGGTTCTCCTCCTATCTCTCTGACCGGTCACAGTCTCTGTTGGCAGGGGGGCAGAGGTCGACCTTGAGGCGCCTTGCTTGCGGGGTGCTGCAAGGGTCGGTCCTCTTGCCGCTCCTGTTCAACATTTATGTGAAGCCGCTGGGTGAGATCATCCGTGGTTTTGGGGTGCGATGTCATCTGTACGCTGATGATACTCAGCTGTACATTTCCACCCCAGACCACCCCAATGATGCCCTCAAAGTGATGTCCCAGTGTCTGGAGGCCGTGTGGGTCTGGATGGGGAGGAACAGGCTTCGACTCAACCCTTCCAAGACCGAGTGGCTGTGGATACCGGCGTCCCGATATAGCCAGCTGGTGCCATCACTGGCTATTGGGGGCGAGTTATTGGCCCCTACAGAGGGAGCTCGCAACTTGGGCGTCCTCCTGGACACACAGCTGTCTTTAGAAGAGCACATGATGGCCATGGCCAGGAGGGCTTTTTATCAGGTTCACCTGATACGCCAGTTGCGCCCCTTTCTGGATCGGGACTCCTTATGCACGGTCACTCATGCCCTCGTTACATCTCGCCTGGACTACTGCCACGCTCTCTACATGGGGCTCCCCTTGAGGAGCACCCAGAGGCTCCAACTGGTTCAGAATGCGGCCGTGCAGGTGATTATGGGAGCGACGGGGCGCTCCCATGTAACGCCTCTCCTGTGCAAGCTGCATTGGCTCCTGTTGGTCTTCCGGGTGCGCTTTAAGGTATTGGTTCTCACCTTTAAAGCGCTCCATGGCTTAGGGCCAGGGTACTTACGAGACCGCCTGCTGCTACTGATAACCTCCCATCGGCCAATACACTCTCACAGAGAGGGCCTCCTCAGGGTGCCGTCAGTCAAGCAATGTCAGCTGGTGGCCCCCAGGGGGAGAGCCTTCTCTGTAGGGGCACTCGCCCTATGGAATGAGCTACCTCCTGGAATAAGACTGATCCCGGACCTTCGTACCTTCCGCAAAGCCTTGAAGACTTACTTATTCCAGCAAGCCGGCCTAGCTTAAATGGTTTTAAATTGGGATTTTGAATTTTATAGACTTGGGGTTTTAAATTGGGAGGCCGATCGATTTAATAACTTTTAATTTATCTTAATTTTTGTATTGTATGTATTTTAATTTGGGCTGTCCACCACCCTGGGTCCCTTCTGGGAGAAGGGCGGGATACAAATTAAATTATTATTGTTATTGTTATTGTTATTTAATTATATATTTTGCCACTAATTAATTCTTGATATTGTTAAATATTTTAGATTGATATTTTGGAAGGATAGATTGATATAAGGACACCAAAACTAAAAGATACCTAAAAAATATATGATATCTAGTGGAAGCTGTAAATCTAAGCACTGAAAATTAAATAGTTGAAATAGTGACAGTTTGAATGTCCTGGAGGAATATAAGAGGACTATAAGGAAGTGGGGAAGTTGGTTTAAAGTGACGGCAAAGATGACAAGCATTCCTAATTTGACTAGAATTGGTGCAGGAAAGAGGCAGGGGGCCCAAAGTACAACAGTGGAACTGAGTCCAGCAGGGCAAAGGTCCATTGAAGAAATAATGCAAAGGGAAAGATCAAATTCATTCAAAGATCTACAACAGATGTTACAAACAATGGAGGATGTTATGCTGAAAAATCACGAGGATTTGAAATGAGAGATAGGAAAAGTAAGGAGTGACACTGGAGAACTGAAAGAAAAGATGAGATCAATGGATGATAAATTTGAATGCTTCCAACAACAAAATATGAAAAATGAGCAAAAATTGCAGGAGATGGAGGAGAGAATGGTAAGGGAAGAAAAAAGAGTGGAGGAGATGGAAGAAAGATTAATACAGGCTAATAAAGATCTCAAAATGTTGGTCATCTACTTAGAAACAGAAAAGGCAGCCCACTACCTATGGTTCCAGAATGTGAGGGAAGAAAAGAGTGAGGACCTCCCGGAGATGATGGCGGATTTATTGGCGGGAGCACTAGAAATCAAGAAAGAGGAAATGATCAATGAAATGGATGAAACTATAGGATCCATATTAATTATGCGTGTAGGAATAATCTACCCAAAGAAGTGCATATTAGATTCATTAAAAATCAATTTGTGATGAGATCCTACATAGGACCATAGAGGAGCCATTAGAGTTTAGAGGAAGACAGCTGGTGGTGCTCAAACAAGTCCCTAGAAGGGTAAGAGAATTAAGACGACCCTACCAAACGCTAACATCTAAACTAACAAGAAAAAAAATTCTGGTGGTTGACACCAGAAGGGATTATGGTATCGTGGAGAGAGAAAAGGTTTAGACTGAACACGGTTGAAAAGTAGAAGACTTCTACAGACAGAATTTTGGCAGTGAGGTTGAGTTGGAGGAAAGAGAAATAAGGGAAGAAGGAGAACTTAGAGGATAGTCACCAAATAAAAGGGAATCTGTCAGCCTCCGCTCTTTCAGCTCTTTCAACGTTTGCTTGCTCGGCTGCCATGGAAATGGAGGGGAGGGGGAGTTAGGAGAGCTGGGGGGGAAGCGTGCTGGAGGAGAAAAACGAAAGTGAATCTTAGCTGCAGTCTCTTTCTTTGAAGTTGATATCAGGTCAACGATTGTGGCATTTCAAGATGATGACACTGTCAGACGTGTGCTTCCACCTGACCCTTAGAAGACCTTTGGATTGGATGATTTACACTGGACAGTTGGAGAGGATGCTTTCTATATGGGATATTCATGCCTATGCCTCAGATCTTGCTTTTCCTTGGCTGCATTCAGTTCAATTTCAGTAAAAGTACCTTTATCTAGGAAAATGGAGTCAGGGTTATTCTTTCTTGAAATCTGAAAGGAGGCATGCCTGACATTAAGCAAGAAAATCCCAGGAAGCTCTGTAATTGTTTGCGGGGCGGTGTTGGAATGGGCCCCACCACGCACCTGCAAACAACTGCAGAGCTTCCTGGGATTTGCTAACTTCTATAGACAGTTCATCCCCTCGTTCGCCAAAATTGCTCTGCCGATTACCAATCTTTTGAAGACAAAAGGAGAAGTAAAACCAAAGCCCTCCCGGCCCCTCGAATGGACTATGGACTGTCAAGGGGCATTTGAGAAGTTAAAACATTTGTTTGCCGCCGAACCAGTCCTTAAACATCCTGACATGGAAGAACTGTTTGTTGTACAGGCTGACACCAGCAATGTAGCAGTAGGAGCAGTACTTCTGCAAATGAATGTAGAAGGAAAGCTGTAACTCTGTGCCTATACCTCTTGTAAGCTAACAGAGACCGAGAGGAGATGGGCTATATGGGAGAAGGAGGCTTTTGCGGTACGTTGGGCCCTGTTGACTTGGAGACAATTCCTTGAAGGAGCTAAGCACCCCTTTGAGGTGTGGACTGACCACAAGAACTTGGAAGCTTTGAAACCACCACGTAAACTGTCCCCAAAGCAAGTCCGCTGGGCTCAGCATTTCAAATGTTTTAATTTCTCCCTGCGCTACCTTCCTGGAGGGAAGAAGTTTATGGTAGATGTGCTTTCCAGACTGCCACAATACAACAGTGCTAGAGAGGAAGTGATTCAGCTGATCATCCCCTCAACACAGCTGGCGGCACCAGTAATTACTAGAGCGCAGGCGAAGGCAGATCCAGCTTTATCGGATGATTTGTCTAAGCAGCTACAAAAAGCTCTAAAAACCGAGAGTGGTTTCAAGCCCACTCGAATGAGTGTACACTTCGTGATGGTCTGGCTTGGGTGGGAGCCAAGTTGTATGTTCCTGCCAGTCTCAGAGCAACTGTCTTACAGCATGCTCATGATGCCAAAGTTGCTGGACATTTTGGATTTGTCAAAACACTACATTTAGTTAAGCGACAATTCTGGTGGCCCACATTCAAGAAAGACATAGAGGCATATGTAGCTAGCTGCCCCGTGTGTGCCTCGGTTAAGAGACCTCTGGGGAAGTCGCCTGGACTACTTCAGAGTGTTGCCAAGCCAGATGCCCCTTGGAAAGAGATCTCCGTGGATTTTATTGTAGAATTGCCCAAAAGTGGGGGGAGCACAGTTATTTGGGTGATTACTGATTTGTTTTCCAAACAAGTGCATTTCATCCCATGCCCCAAGATTCCTTCCACAAAAACACTTGTGGAAATGTTTGTCCAACATGCGTACAGATTACATGGTTCTCCAAAACGCATAATCTCTGACAGGGGTGTTCAATTTACCTCCCACTTCTGGAAAGAGTTCCTAGTGCTAATAGGTGCTTCCCATGGGTTAAGCTCTGCCCATCACCCCCAGACAAATGGGGTGTGTGAGAGAACCAACTCCATATTAGAACAATATCTGAGATGTTATGTAAATTATCAACAAGATAACTGGGCAGAGTTGTTGCCATTTGCAGAGGTGGCCTATAATAACTCCATACATAGCAGCACTGGGTTCACCCCTTTCAAGGAGGCCTCCAGTTTGTGCCAATTCCAGAGCTGCCTCAGGAAAATCCTCAAAACCGCTCTTTGATTGATTGGATCAAACAGTTACAAGGCACTTGGTCAGTAACTCATAAGGCACTTGATGAAGCACATCGGGCTCATAAAGCCCAGGCTGATAAAAAAAGAAGTCACGCTTGAGCTTATAAAGTTGGTGACATGGTTTATCTTTCCACCAAATACTTGCAAACTACCCAAAAGTCTAAAAAGCTTGGACCCAAATATGTGGGCCCTTTTCCGATAGTTCGGGTCATTAACCCAGTCACAGTTCAATTGGAGTTGCCAAAAAATTTACGACAAATTCATCCAGTATTCCATGTCAGTTTACTAAAACTGGAACATTCGTCCCCTTTGCATCCAGACAAGAATCTCCTCCTGTCCCCATTCTGATTGAAGGAGAACAGCATTTTGAGGTCAAAGAAATCTTGGATTCCAGGAAGCATCATGGTAAGCTGCAGTATTTGGTGGCCTGGAAACATTTCCCATTGTCAAAAGCTGAATGGGTAAATAAAAGAGATGTTTGAGTGCTGAAGAAAGTACAATTGTTTCACACCAAATATCCTGATAAACCTTAATCTATGTTCATATTGTATATTTATCTCCCTTTTATCTTTTCCAGGAATAATGTCTTTTTTGAAGGGGGGCCGAATGTCAGCCTCTGCTCTTTCAATGCTTGCTTGCTTGGCTGCCACAGAAGGGAGGGAAAGTTAGGAAAGCTGGGGGGGGGGAAGTGTGCTGGAGGAGGAAAACAAAAGTGAATCTTAGCTGCAGTCTCTTTCTTTGAAGTTGATATCAGGTCAATGGTCATGGCATTCCAAGATGATGACACTGCCAGACGTTTGCTTCCACCTGACCCTTAGAAGACCTTTGGATTGGATGATTTACGCTGGACAGTTGGGAGGAGATGCTTTCTATATGAGATTTTTGCGCCTATGCCTCAGATCTTGCTTTTCCTTGGCTGCATTCAGTTCAATTTCAGTAAAAGTACCTTTATCTAGGAAAATGGAGTTGGGATTATTCTTTCTTGAAATTTGAAAGGAGGCATGCCTGACAGAATCTCAAATTAAAGAGAAAGGAAATGGAAAAGGAGAGACTGTGGACAACGGGAAAGACAATGATGGTGGATGCAAAGAACACAAAGAAGTCAGACAAATGAGGGCAACAAGACCTAAGTATAAGTAGAGGCTTACAAGATGAAATAACAATCTTATCTTTGAATGTGAATGATTTAAATGCTCCAGGAAAAAGGGGAAAAAATTCAATAAATTGTATAAAATGAATTTGGATATAATAGTTTTGCAAGAGACACATATAAAAAAGAAACATCAACATCTATTAAAATGCAACAAGTTAGGGAATATGTTTGTATCTTCATTACAGCAGAAGAAAGGGGGAATTGTGATGTATGTAAAGGAGGAAATTCTGGCCAAACAAATGTGTAAAGATGAGGCGGGTAGGATATTAATAGTAGAGATAGCTTTGAAGGAAAGAAAAACAATCTTGGTTGGAATATATGTACCAAATGAGGGTGAAAAATTATTTTCAAGAAATTACATAACATGATTGGAGACTTAGAATACAATAACATGTGCATAATTGGTGATTTTAATGTGATTGTAGATAGAGAACAAGATTACAGAAATGATAGATTAGCGAAAGGTGTCAGAAAAATATTATTTCATACATTTTTTAAAATGGAAGAATTGAGTATAAAGGATAGTTGGAGGGAAAGAAAGAGGAACAAGAAACAATATACATATTATTCTGGCAGACATCAATCTTGGTCTCGAATTAATATGGCCTGGGCATCAACAGAATTAAACTTAGAAATTGAGGAAATTAATATTGACATAAACTCATGGGCAGATCATAATTAAAATTAAGTGGAAAGGGCAAAAAAAGATAAGAAGGTATCTTTTAAGGAGTAGACCCTTAAAAAAGCAATTTTGAATCAAAATGAGATTAAATTAAAGATGGACGACCAAATGAGCCTGTTTTTTCAAAGTAATAAAAAAGAGGATATGAATAATCAAAATTTGTGGGATACAGCAAAAGCTTTTATGAGAAGAATAGAAATAACATATATGGCTAAAGATAATAAACAAAAAAGGCAATGGCAGAAAAATTTGGAGGAGGATCTTAGTAAAATGGAGAAAGAATTACAGAAAGAACCAAGAACCCCCCCCCAAAAAAACAGGAGTTGAAATGACAAATAGATACAATTAAACATAAATTGAATATTATTGAAAAGAAAAGTATGGTGCAACAAATAAAAAGTATTAAACAATTTTTTTTTGAGAATGCAAATAAGCCGGGATGCTGGTTGGCTTATAGATTTAAAAAACAAAAGGAAAAAAGTCGGATTAGTAAACTATATAATAATAAGGGAGAATTAATATGTCAAAATGAGGGGAAGAGAAAGGTGATCTATGAATTCTTTATAAATCTGTATGAGGATAAAGAAAAGATAGAGGAAGGTAAGATATTGCAATATCTGCAAAAAATAGGACTGCCAAAAATCCCGGTGGAATGTAAAGATTTATTAAATAATGAGATAACAGCATTTGAAATATCCGAGGCAATCAAAAAACAAAAAAGTAATAAAGCACCAGGTCCTGATGGTCTGCCATCAGAAATCTATAAAAATCACCAGGAGATACTAAGTCCATTGTTATTAGAGGTATATAATGATGTATTGAATGAAGCCAGGATACCAGCATTGTGGAAAGAAGCAACGATTACACTGATCCCTAAGGAAAATTCTGATTTGACTTATACTAAAAATTATAGGCTGATATCTTTACTGAATTCGGATTACAAAATTTTTATGACAATCATGGCAGACAGATTAAAGACATTTTTAGAGAATTTTATTCATTCTGACCAAAATGGTTTCCTGCCCAGAAGGCATATAAGGAAAAACATCAGGACTATTTTAGATACCATAGAATATTATGAAGTCCATAATGAAAAACAGATGGCACTGATATTTATTGATGTGCAAAAAGCTTTCGATAACGTTAAATGGGACTTTATATTAGAACAATTAAATTATATGGATTTGGGGGAAAAATATATAAGGATGTATAAAACAATCTATTCCAGACAGGAGGCCAAAGTGGTAATCAATGGGGAAACGATGAAGAATTTTCTAATTCAAAAAGGGACAAGACAAGGTTGTCCACTATCACCATTATTGTTTATTTTATCATTAGAGATTTTAATTAGAACAATTCGAGAAGATGAACAGATCAAAGGTTTAAAAATAAGAAAAGAAACTTTTAAAGTACAGGCATTTGTGGATGATCTTGTCTTATTGTCACATTGTCTTATTGTTGAAGAGCCTGTACAATCCCATGTTAGGCTGATGGAAGTGCTAGAGGAATATGGGGAAGTAGTGGGCCTAAAAATATATAAGGAAAAAAAGGAAATTATAGTCAAAAATATGACTGAAGAGCAAAAAAAAAAAAGAAGAAGAATTGGAGGGAAAGGCATATAAGGAACAACATCAGGACTATTTTAGATACCATAGAATATTATGAAGTCCATAATGAATTTCGTAATTTAGATTACGAAAACAATTAGATATTTAGGAATTCAATTGACTGCAAGATGCATCACACTCAAAGAAGATAATTATGATAAATTAATGGAACAAATTAGGTCTGATTTGGAAAAACGGGGAAAACTAAAGCTATCTTTAATGGGAAGGATAGCCACCATTAAGGTGAATGTCCTACCAAAAATGTTATTTCTATTCCAGTGCATACCAATTCAGCTCAAAAAAGACTTTTTTATTAATTTGGATAGATTTATTTCAAAATTCATCTGGCAAGGGAAAAAACCGAGAATTAGATTACAAGTTGCTGGAGAAAGAGGGGGATTTGGTTTGCCAGATTGCGGAAAATATTATCTTTGGTATGGATAAGTGAGTGGATGCATATCAAAAATACAAGACTATTGGCACCAGAAGGCCACGATTTACAGACAGGGTGGCATGCTATTTTATGGGAGGAAAAGTATAAAGTCCATCAGTATTTCCAGAGGCATTATATCAGGAGGGCTCTATTAGATATTTGGATCAAGATAAAAAGAAGTAATTATATGGAAATTCCCAACTGGGTGTCAACTTTGGAAATGTATACTCATCCAAATTTTACTAAATTAGGGGGGTTTGTCACCTATAAAGACATTCTGAGAGGAGAATGGAAAGTGAGAAATTTATTTTATTTATTTATTTATTTTATTTTATTTATATACTGCCCTACTCCCGAGGGACTCAGAGCAGTGAACAGCCACAGGGTAAAAATACATATATAAAAGTTAAAAAACCATTTAAAAATATATTAAATAATTTTGGCCCCAAAACGAATTTAAAACACCCAATTTGTATAAAAACTTAAAAGCAGATTTAAAAAGGAGAATCAAGCCAAATATTTTAAAAGAAGAAGGAATTGAATTGGAATGGTGGGCATACCTCCAAATACAATCTAAATTTAGCAAAGACAAAAAGGGATGGGGTATAAAGCAAGAATTATCAGAATTAGATAAGATTTTATTAAGTAGGGAGGGTATGACCATAAGTAAATTATATTGCTATTTATTGGAACAAGACATGATTGAAGAACAAGTCAAAGAAATGATGATAATTTGGAAAATTTATATAAGATGTTTTATAGGTGGCACCTCCCCCTTCACAAGATTAGCATGAATGGATAAAGGAAATTCTTCGGAATGTTGGAAGTGTGAGGTGACTCCGGGGAACTTCCATCATATGTGGTGGAAATGCCCAAAGGCAAAAAAAATATTGGAATCTTTTGATGAGTTGGTTGGAAGAAATTTTGTTAATAAACATAGAAGTCAAACTGGAATTTTTCCTTTTGGGAATGATAGAGGGCAAATACAAGAAAGACATAAATTATCTAATACTGCATATACTTACAGCGGCACAAATAGCCTTTGCACAGAAGTGGAAAGAAAAAGACACCCCAACTGAAGAGGAAATACTACTAAAAATCTTCAACTGCACAGAAATGGATAGACTCACCTTGAAACTCAAGGATAAAAGCGAAACATTGTACTATAAAATCTGGGCAAAATTCTATAAATGGTTAGAGAAAAGGAGAATAGCAAGACAAATTTGTAGTGTTAGACTAGAATCATATACATTATTATAGATAAATATGAATGTGAATTGTATTGATAGGTACACGTAGGTATAGATATGTATAATTGTATAGGAATAAGGTATAAATTATTATTATTATACTATGTTTAAATAACATATAAGGTCTAAGGAATATATTATTATATTATCATTAGTATATTATGTATTAGTTTAAAGTGTTGGAAGGTGCTTAGGACCAGTGATGTCATATCTATGTCCAATGTTTTAAATTTTGAACTACTAATAAAAAACTTTTTAAAAAAGAAAAAAATAGTCCAACCTATCAAAAGCAGTACCATAAAAGATAGAATGGAATACAATCAAAATAGGCAAGAAAATGGGAAGAGAACACTAGAACTAGAATTATCCATTTTAGATGAATTCAAATCACCAAAAAGGATTACATCCCAGAGTGCTGAAGGAGCTGGCAGGTGTGATTTCAGAACCACTGAATCATATAATTGTGTGTGTGTGTGTGTGTATACACATACATACATATATATATATATATATATATATATATATTCCATGTATATTCCATGTATATACGGAACAAAAGTGGATCTACAAACCAATCAGCCTAACATCAATACCTGGGAAGATTCTGGAAAAGATAATCAAGCAACAGTTCTGTGAACACCTAGAAACAAACAAAGCTACTCCTAGAAGCCAGGGTGGGTTTGCAAAAATAGATCATGCTAGACAAACTTTACTGCATTCTTTGACAAAAAGACTAAATTAGGGGATTCATGAAATGCTGTGGACATAGTACGCTTGAATCTCAGTAAGTCATTTGACAAGGTAGACCACAACTTATTTCTTGGTAAGACAGAAAAATGTGGGATAGACAGCATCACTGCTAGATTGATTCATAACTGGCTGACCAACCACACTCAATGTGTAGTCCTCAGTGGAACTACATCTGTATGGGGGGAAGCATGCAGGAACCTCAAGGTTCTGTCCTAGACCCTAGACTCTTAAACTTCTTCAAAACAATTAAGTGAGGGGATAGTAGGGGAACTCTTCAAATCTGCAGACAACATGAAGCTCGGGGGAATAGTCAACAGTTTAGGCTTAAAATCCAGAAAGATCTTAACAGTCTTGAAGATTGGGCCCTATCCAACAAAATGCAATTCAGTGGTGGAAAAAAAGAAAGGTCAGGCAAGAAAAACCAAATGCATAGGTATAGAACAGATAGTACCTTGCTCAACAGCAGTAACTGTGAGACGGATCTAGAAGTCCTAGTGGTTAACAACTTAAATATGATCCAGCAATATGCTGCAGCTATCAAAAAAGCCAACATAGACCTAGGCTGTATCAACAGAGGGATAGCAGAAAAGTCTTGAGGCCATTTTATACTGCTTTTATAAAATCATACTTGGAATACTGCATCCAGTTTTGGTCACCATGATACAAAAGGATGTTGAGGCTCTAGAAAGCATGCAGAGAACAGCAACAAGAATTATTTGGGGACTGGAGGCTAAAACATATAATGAACTGTTGCAGGAACTGGATATCTAGTCTAACAAATGAAGGATTGGGTGGAACATGATAGCAGTCTTCCAATATTTGAGGGGCTGTCACAGAAAAAGGGAGGGGCAATCTATTCTCCAAAGCACTAAGAGCAGAACAAGAAGTAACAGATGGATGCTTATCAAAGAGATCTCTAACTTAATGAGAGATTTTCTGTCATTAAGAACAATTTATGAATGAAATGGCATGCAAATGGAATGAAATGGCATTCAGAAATTGTGGGGGCTCTATCACTGGAGGTTTTAAAGATGAAATTGGACAGCTATTTGCCTGAATACATGGACCCCTCATGTCAACTCTGAGCTACAAATATTCACCTTCATTAGAACAGCCATTTCTCCAGAATGGTATAGGGTCTCTTGTTCAAGCAGGGGCTGGAGGAGAAGAAGAAGAAGAAGAAGAAGAAGAAGAAGAAGAAGAAGAAGAAG
>WNWU01017007.1:0-22838 GCA_012654045.1 Ptyas mucosa | reverse complement strand
GAAGAAGAAGAAGAAGAAGAAGAAGAAGAAGAAGAAGAAGAAGAAGATGAATAATTATATTTCTATACTGCCTTTCTCCCGTAGGACTCAAGGCGGTGTACAACCAAGAAGAATATAGACATACAAACATCATAAAATTGCTAATTAAAATTATTACTTAGTTTGGTCAATTAAATAAAACCTAGTTAGATAACATTTTAAAAGATCATTCACATGTTCATATGTTTAGCCCCGCCTGTTGGAACAACAGGGTCTTGAGGGCACAGCAGAAAGCTCGGAGATCAGGGATATTCTGTATCTCCAGGGGCAGTTCATTCCAAAGGGTTGGAGCCCTCACAGAGAAGGCCCTCCCCCTGGGAGTAGCCAGTCGGCATGATTTGACTGATGGTACCCTGAGTATTCCCTCCCTGTGAGAACGAACTGGTCGGTGGGAGTCTATTGGTGGCAAAAGACAGTCTCGTAGGTACCCAGGTCCTAAGCCATGGAGCGCTTTAAAGGTGATGACTAACACCTTGAATCGCGCCTGGAAGACCACCGGGAGCCAGTGCAGCTCGTGCAGGAGAGGTGTTACACGGGCGTAACGAGTTGCGCCCATAATCACCTGCGTGGCTACATTCTGGACCAGCTGGAGCCTGCGGGTGCTCTTCAAGGGAGCCCCATGTAGAGAGCATTACAGTAGTCCATACGGGAGGTGACTAGGGCATGAGTGACTGTACGCAAGGCATCCCGATCCAGAAAGGGACGCAACTGGCGGATCAGGCGAACCTGATAAAAGGCCCCCCTGGCCACGGCCGTCATGTGCTCTTCTAAAGATAGCCGTGAATCCAGGAGGACACCTAAGTTGCGAGCCCTCTCTGTGGGAAGTAAGGTCTCATCCCCAATTGTCAGTGATGGTACCAGCTGACTATACCGGGATGCCGGAAGCCACAGCCACTCGGTCTTGGAGGGGTTGAGTCTGAGCTTGTTTCTCTCCATCCAGATCTGCACAGCCTCCAGGCAACAAGACATCACAGTAAGGGCATCATTGGGGTGATCTGGGTTGGAGATGTATAGCTGTGTGTCATCAGCATACTGATGAACACTCACCCCGAAACCATGGATGATCTCGCCTAGCGGTTCTACATAAACGTTGAACAAAAGGGGTGAGAGGACTGACCCTTGCGGCACCCCACAAATAAAGTGCCTCGAGGTTGACCTCTGGCCCCCAGCCAACACAAACTGTGAACGGTCAGAGAGGAAGGAGGAGAACCACCGAAGCACGGTGTCCCCTATTCCTAACCTCTCCAGCCGGTGCAGTAAGATACCATGGTCAATGGTATCAAAAGCCACTGAGAGATCTAATAGGACCAGGACAGAGGACCAACCTCTGTCCCGAGCCCTCCAGAGATCATCAACCAATGCGACCAATGCCGTTTCTGTGGTGTATCGCGGCCTGAAGCCCGACTGGTATGGATCCAGATAGACAGCTTCATCCAGGTATCGGGGTAGTTGTTGTGCCACCACACTCTCAACAACCTTCGCAACGAAGCAAAGATTGGAGACTGGACGATAAGTTGATAATATAGCCGGGTCCAGGGAAGGCTTCTTGAGGAGGGGCTTCACAACCGCCTTTTTCAAGGTGGTGGGAAAGACACCCTTACTCAGAGAAGCATTTATAATCCCCTGGAGCCAGCCTCGTGAAACCTCCCGGGAGGCCAGTACCAACCAGGAGGGACACGGGTCCAATAAACATGTGGCAGTGCTAAGCTTGCCCAGAATCCTGTCCACATCCTCAGGAGCCACAGAGTCAAACTCTTCCCAGATAACACTCTCAGGACCTACCCCCATCTCCTCCCTTGGATCTACCCAATCAGAGTCCAGGCCTTCCCGAATCTGAGTGACTTTATCATGCAGGAATTGCACAAAATCCTCAGCTCGACCCTGTAAGGGGTCTTCACGCACCCCCACCTGAAGTAGGGAGCGAGTCACCCTAAACAGCGCAGCTGGGCGGTTCTCTGCAGATGCAATAAGAGCGGAGAAGTAGCTAGACTTCGCCACTTTTATCGCCACTAGGTAGGACTTAATATAAGATCTCACCTGTGTTCGGTCAGATTCAGATCGGCTTGTCCTCCAATCACTCTCCAGGCATCTTTTCCGATGCTTCATCTCTCTCAGCTCCTCAGAAAACCAAGGAGCTAGTCGAGATCGGCATCGGGTCAGAGGCCACAAAGGCACGACGCGGTCCAAGGCCCCAGTAGCTGCCCTGTCCCAGGCCACCACCAGGTCCTCAGTCGAGTCGTGAGCCAGAGTCTCAGGAAATGGCCCAAGCTCCATCAGGAACCTCTCGGGGTCCATCAGGCGCCTGGGACGGAACCACTTGGTTGGTTCCGTCTCCCTGCAGTTGGTGAAAGTGACCTGAAAGTCCATGTGAAGGAGAGAAGATCTCCAAGGTCCCTTCTAATCCTGTTATTCTATGTTCTACCATCCTTCCTAGAAATGTAAAAAGTTATCTTGGATGCAATCTTGCCAAACATGTTGCCCAATGCAGGAATCCTCTGCTTCAGCATTCTTAACAGATGACCATCCTTTCTGTTTAATAACTCTAATGAAGAATAGTTCTTAACATTAGAAAATTTAACCAGTCTACTTTATTGTAATTTGATTTCATCGTTACTGTCCTGAGTTTTGGTATGTTGTTTTTCTCACTGTTTATTCCACGTTTGTGGAGTCCCACCCCTCCCTCCCTCCCTCTCTCTCTACATTTTTATCTGAACATTTATTACAACCACTAAGCAAGCTGTATAAAAATGGAATATCTGGACCTCTTTCAGTTAGTATTCAAGCCCATTTATGGGGGGGAAAATGGCAGTTGTTGATGATCTCTCATGAGAGTGCAATGTTTTCTTCCTACTCCATCATTTTCAATTTATAATTCTGTAGATCAAATTTGCAATGTGTCTTCCAAACACATTCTTCTTAGTTTTCATGAGGTACATCTCATCTCTTCTCAAGAGCTTATCTTGGAAATATTTCAAGAATTCCAACTATTTGTATCTGCATTATTCATATAGCCTGTTGTTTGTCTCTCTATATTTAGGCTATGTCCTTTGAAAAGAAAATATAAAAAGCCCCATTTGTACCCTCAGTTCTTTCAGTCTCCTGTCCAGGATGTTATAGTCACTTGCATATGTTTCACATTGCGTCCAGCAAAGGGACTAGAGGCTACAGTGTACGAAGAACAGTTGTGGGAACTGAGTATATCTAGTCCATGAAGAGAAGGACTAGGAGTGATAAGATAGCAGTCTTCCAGTACCTGACGGCTGTCACAGAGAAGAGTGGGTCAGCTGATTCTCCAAAGCACTTGAGGGCAGGACAAGAAGTAATAGACAGAGCCAGCAGTGTGTTGCAGACACCAAAAAGCCAACATAGCCCTAGGCTGCATCAACAGAAGGATAGTATCAAAGGTTTTACACCTAGGCAAGAAAAACAAATGCACAGGTATAGACCTGGCTCAACAGCTGTAATTGTGAGAAGTATCTATGGGTAGGAATCCTAGTGGTCAACCACCAAAATATGATCCAGCAATATGTTGCAGCTGCCAAAAAAGCCAACATAGTCCTAGGCTGTATCAACAGAGGGATAGCATCAAAGTCCCATGAAATCTTGGGGCTGCTTTATATTGCTTTGGTAAGATCATACTTGGAATACTGCATCCAGTTTTGGTCACCTTGATACAAAAAAGATGTTGAGGCTCTAGAAAGAGTGCAGAGAAGAGCAACAAGGATGATTAGGGGGCTGGAGGCTAAAACATGATGAATAGTTGCAGGTATTGGATATGTTTAGTCTAACAAAGCAAAGAACTGGGCATGTCATGAAAGCATTGTTCCAATATTTGAAGGGCTGTCACAGAGAGGAGAGGGTCAACCGATTCTCCAAAGCACCTGAGGGCAGGACAAGAAGTAATGGACAGAAGCTTGTCAAAAAGAGCTCTAGCTTAAGGAGAAGTTTCCTGTCAGTGACAATGATCAATTAATGAAATGGCTTGCCTTCAGAAGTTATGGGTACTCCATCACTGGAGGTTTCAAGAAAAGATTGGACAGCCGTTAGTCTGGAATGATACAAGCAGGAGGTTGAATTAGAAGATCTCTAAAGTCCCTTCCAACTGTATTATTTTGTATTCTATGTATCTCTAAACAATTGGGGGATGGGGGGTGGGATTTCACTTAAAACACTCATTTTGAAAATGAAATTTGATGTATTTTCAGGCCTTTGCACTTTTGAGAAATGAGCAGAATCTGATGAATAGTCAGGTTCTAATTCATATATTTGTTTTGGAGCTGCAGATCAAATCAGTGGATATTTGAATTAGCAAAATATGAATTCTTCAGATTTAATATCCCAAAGCTATATCAGAAAATCCACATGTTGTCTAGTGAACAATTTTTATTATGTAGTAGAGTATTTATTATAAATATATGCCCTTTACCATTCATGGAAAGCAGCACCCTTAACTAATTCTCCTTCTCCAGGGTACTGCACCTTTTGCAATCATTGTTATAGCCTGGGAGATTCCAGGAAAACGGTAGAAGTCGGCAATTTTTAACAATTGCCTCTCACTCATTTAATTGATTGAAGCATCTGCTGGAGCAGATAAACGTTCATGAACAGAAAGGGTTAATCAAATACAACCACATAAACTGACTTCCATGTCCCTTTTTTTAACTTCCATCGATAAAGGAGAACTTCTGTTAGCTAGAATCAAGGAGAAGAAAAAAAGGATAAAAATAGCAATACACATGAGCTCTGGTTTTCTTCTTTAAATAATAGAACCATTTGCAATATTTTAGTGTAGATAAAACAGATAAATATCTTTACAGATAAATTCTATAAAGTTTTAGAATATAGTCATCTATAAAGAAAATACACTAGTATTTACTAAATATAATATGCTCTATTATTACTTTAAATAAAACAATTTTTAAAAGTTACATTTATTATAATGCAGAGTCCATATCAAATGCTGTAGTATTGATCTGATAGAACTTTACTCATAATTTAATAAGACTGTACATTAATATCATCAAATATAGGCTGAACAGTTCAAAAATAGCAAAAAAATATGCATAAAAATCTCAAGCTTATGGGAAATGCATGACAGCTTTTTTATTTCTAACCAGTTCTGACTTTGGAAGATGTAACCTTGTATTGTTTCATACTGTGCCCTGCTGGACAGTTTAAAAATCACTCAGGAACAGCTATCTTCCTTATTTTCACTTAGCTGGCATAATCAAATTCTTCATTTTTTTTCAAACGAGATACAGTCATAACAATAACAACTCTTCATAACTTTCGTAGCATCTCCCATCATAATAAAAATGCATATTTTTGTCTCAAATACACACATATCCATACATAATACTAGAAAGAGTCAGATTCATAAGAGATCTACAGTCAGTGTAATTCATTCGTTTAACTACTCATAACTGAAACCAATATAGTTATTTCACTAATGCTATTTCAAGCTATATATATATATATATACATTATTTACCTTTGATTAAGTTGATAATTAGCAGTATCATTTCAGCATAACACACGTGTGTGAATATATATATATATATATATATATATATATATATATATATATATATTCTTGTTAAATGTGTTTGCTCATATTAACTATGTGAAATGTCTTTAAAAAAGAGATTATGTAATATACATAATCTCTTTTAACATACAGAAACGCCTACCAAATCACATCTGCAGTACATTCAATAATATCTTTCACAACACAATTTTAACACTAAGAAATATATAGTAAGATTGAGAAAACAGCTACAGAAACTGCTAAATTTATTTAACTGCACAGTACTGCTTAGGGGGAAAAATTGTGCACTGACAAGGAAATGCTGATGTATTCGCTTTTTTGTATAGAAAGTAGTCAGACATTTTTATTGCAAAATACCGTCTGGAAAAGATGCAAAATAAAACTGATAAAATGAGGAAAGAGGAAAAGTAGGATGACAACGATCCTATTCCCTTTGCTTATGGAGTTCAAAGGCATAACATGCAGGACCCTGCAGCAAATAGAAAGCTACACTAATTTTAAAAATATAAAAAATGCTATAAAGTGCCCTGCAGGGCAGGAGTATACTGAAGCTACTTGCACCTAAATAAGATATGGTTCATTTACTTCACAGCTTAGCCTAATGTAATCAGTGGATTTCTAGCCTAGAGTTGTAACAGGGAAATAGCCGATACCACAGAGGCAATACTCCCAGCCATTGAGGAGGCTTCAGCTAGATTGCTGTTGATTAGAAAATTTTTCAGTTTGACAAGCACTTAATGAATATAAATCACACTTTGATTGGTTTCCATTGAGGCCAAGGGCACATCTGGGAAAAAAGAGCACCTCCTCCTAAAAAACAGTACAGGACCCCTACAACTGTATTATAAGCTTATCCAACAGTATGTATTTATAAAATACAGCTGAGTATATTGCACATGCCAATCTTATACACTCCTGCATGACAACACATTATGAAATATTGTGTCTAAATTCTACTTCAAACTATTTCCAAGAAGAGAAGGCAATCTTGAAATAAAATTGGACAAACTTTGAAAATGTTTTCACAATTCCACTACTGCAACTTCACAACAGCTTCACAACTGACTCAGCTATGCATTTCCATTAGCAGAAAGCAATGGAAATTTTGCATACTTACCTATTCCAGAAATTTCTCCCACCCCTGATATGGGAAAGTACAATGACGGCTGCTTAGATGGAAAAAATAATTATAGATACATCAACTACCAATTAAATGGAGACTGACACTGCACAGAAAGAAAATGTTAGCATTTTTATAGGTCTTTTGAAAGCTGCACTTTAGCCATCTACACATTACACAAAAATAGAAGTTTGTAATTTAACCATTTCCTTCCTCACTAATATTCGGTTGTACTGAAAATTAGACTTTACATTTTTAATTTCATATTACTAAACATTCTAAGAACAACTTAATAGATATTCCATTTTGGCAGCTCTCCCAATTAATGAAACTTTATTTTCCAAACGTGGAGAGCTTACAGTTGTGCAACTGTTGGGCAACTGTTTATAGCTGGAGGAGTCTTAAAAAACCTAGATTTCAAGTAAGTGAAATAACTACAGAATAACAGTCGGAGGGAACTTTAAACATTTGCAGGAGAAATCGTTAGTATTTGGGATGAGTTTCTTTCAAAACTTTTTTAGATACTGCTTATTATATATGGCACAAGGATTTTAACAGACTCAGAAGAACCTAAGAAAAATTCTAAAGTGATAAAAATCCTAAAGGAAAAACAACTCAAGAAACAGGAATATGATCAAGAATATGATCATAAAAACCCAGGGCAACACAATACCACTGAAGAAGAAAAGCAGAAAAGAAAAAAAATCCAAGAAGAAACCAGCACAGTTCACCAAGATCTCTCTGATAAACTGAAAGACAAAAAGGATAAGTAGAAAAAATGGAAAGAGGGACACATAATTAAGGCAGAATATCATCAGATAGCCAGAATATGCAAAGATGAAATCAGGAAAGCAAAGACTCAGAATGAATAGAGACTTGCAACAAAAGTCAAAGATAATTTAAAGAAAGTTTTTTCAACATATAAGCAACAAGAAACAGTCCATTAAGAAGAAAAGATGGCAAGGAAGTAAAAGGCAGCAGAGAGAAAGCAGAGCTGCTTAACTCATTCTTTCCATCAGTCTTCACACAAAAAGAAATAGCCAACCTACCAATAACATAACTGTAAAAGACAGACTATAAATAAAAATTAAAATAAGCAAGAAAATGATAAGAAAACACCTGTCTGACCTTGATGAATATAAATCACTGTGACCTGATGGATTATATCCCAGAGTTCTGAAGGAGATGGCAGATGTTATCTCCAAATCATTGTAACGTATCTTTAAAAAATCCTGGAGCATAGTGGATTGGAAAAGAGCTGATGTGGTTCCAATCTTCAAAAAAAAAAAAAAAGATGGGGGGGAACAACCAGACCCAGGAAACTACAGACCAGTGATGGTGAACCTTTTTCTCGTTGTGTGCCAGAAGTGTGTGTGTGCATGCATGATAGCACATGTGCGTGCCAGCACCCATAATACAATGTGACCCCACGCATGTGCATGTGCACACAACCCCACACACATGCGCCCCACATTGTGCACACTCCCCCACACATGCGCTCCGCATTGCGCATGCGCAGTCTCCCACATATGCTTCATGCTCCCCACCGTGGCCTCTTTTGGGCCTGAAAAGTCTGGGCTTTCAGGGGAAGGGATTTAAGCCCTGGCCCACTGCTTCTGGCAGTGCAAAAACCACTACTGCCAGGTGCAAGGGGGTTGTTGGAAGGATCTGTGGTCTGGGGCTTCATACCTGAGTAGGCTGTCCAGGAAAAGGGATTGAAGCCCCGGCCCGCTGCTTTTGGCAGTGCAAGAACCGCCACCGCCAGGTGCAAAGAGGTGGTGGGAAGGAACTGCAGTCTGGGGTTTCCCTGTCTCCCCACCAGAGCAGGCTGTCCAGGGGAAGGGATTGAAGCCCCGACCCACTGCTTCTGTTAGGAAGAACCACCACTGTTAAGAAATGGTTATTTGTCTAACTAGTTGGTCAGGCGATGTATAAACCAACAATGTATGTTTGCAGTCAGAAAGGTATTATATTGCTTTAAGACTGTATTGCATCATCCTGTATCCTGATTGGCTAAGCTCTGTAGCCAATGTACTAAGGGAAGTCAGGATCATGGCTTGTGTGGACACTACACCATTTTACCTGCTTATTTGCTGTAACTCTCTACCTGATCTCTCTGCATGATCACTGTTTGATCATAGCTACATGTTGCTTTCTACTATTTATTGAATGTTTTATATTGAACTTGTTCCTGTTTTGAAACTCAAGAACTGTTTTATTGTGTATGACTACAACTGGTAAGAAGACTTTGTACTTGTAATATCCTGGATTGATCTTTTAACTCTCGTCTTATCTGTGCATGACTTGGATTGTTTTTGGACTTTGCTTTACTTTTTTCTAAAAGTAAAAGACTACAACAACTCAGTGTGTTTGTATGTTGACTGTGATTGTTCACAACCACTTCCAGTTGCTTTTCATGCGTTTACTCAAAGGGTACTCTGCTCAATAACCCACAACATCAGTTATGAGCCAAGAATATCCTTAACAGCCACCGCCGGGTGCAAGGGGGTGGTGGGAAGGATCTGCTGTCTGGGGCTTCCCTGTCTCCCCACCTGAGCAGGCTGTCCAGGGAAAGGGATTGAAGCCCTAGCCCTCTACTTCTGGCACTGGCACCCTTCTCGCCTCTGGCAACAGCGGTTACTGGGGTGCCTCTTCCCCGGCAGCACGAGGAGCAGGACTTCCTGTGGGGTTTTTCCCCCACCGCAATGTATGAAGAATAGGGAGGCGGTGGGAGCGACCCACTTAACACTTTTCTGGAGGAGGTGGAAAAGGGGGATGTCTTTGTTATTCCAAGGCAGGGCTGTTTGGCTTGCTCTGCCTACACAGTGGGCTTTTTGGTGAACTGGCAAGGCTGCGCGGTTACCGCAGCGGCTTGTAAAGCTTGGGCTGAGCCTGCAGGCCACCAGGTCTGGAGCAGGCAGCAGCTTTTTCCTTCCCCTGGACAGCCTGCTCGGGTGGGGAGACAGGGAAGCCCCAGACCGCAGAACCTTCCCACCATCCCCTTGCACCTGGAGGCGGCGGTTCTTGTGCTGCCAGATATAGGGGCGGGGGCTTCAATCCCTTCCCCTGGACAGCCTGCTTGGGTGGGGAGACAGGGAAGCCCCAGACCGCAGATCCTTCCCACCACCCCCTTGCACCTGGCGGCGGCAGTTCTTGTGCTGCCAGAAGCAGCGGGCAGGGGCTTCAATCCCTTCCCCTGGACAGCCTGCTTGGATGGGGAGGCAGGGAAGCCTCAGACTGCAGATCCTTCCCACCACCCCCTTGCGCCCAGCGACAGCGGTTCTTGCGCTCCCCTTCCCCAGCGGTGGCAGGAGCAGCTGGTGGGGGAGAGAGGGTGGCAGTAGGCTGCAGCAGCAGGCTGGTCACGCCAGCTATGAGGCAGCAGTGGCTCCTTCTCCTGCCATCCTCACTCTCCAGGCAGCATCCAGGCAGCTATACCTAGCCCCCCCCCCTGCAGCAGCCTATGTGGATTCCAGGCAGCGCAGCTTCAGGGTCTTTCCTCACAGTGGCCGTGATGAGGCAAGTAGGCAGCCGGGCATAGGGGAGTGATTGGTGGCAAGTGCTCCTGGCTGGCAAGGGGTAGATATCCTGGGGCTGTATGCGGGCAATGACGTCATGGCCGGTGCGCACCCGCACTAAAGGCCAGCTGATTGTTGCGCATGCATGCGCACCAGTAACCTGCAGACTAGCTGGCTGGTGCACATGTGTGGCCTGGAAACCGGAAGAGGAATGGGCGATGCCATGCATGCCAGGCGACATGGCTCTGTGTCCCACTTCCAGCATGCGTGCCATAGGTTCACCAACATGGCTATAGACCAATCAGCCTAACATCAATACCTAGGAAGATACTGGAAAAAATAATTTTAAAAAACAGACCTGTGAACATCTAGAAACATCAAATATAATTAATAGCTACTAAATTAGTAGACCAATAAAATGCTGTGGACATAGTATACTTTGACTTCAACAAGGCATTTGACAAAGTACTCCACAACTTATTTCTGGGTAAACTAGAAAAATGTGGGATATACAGCATCACCAACAGATGGATTTGTAACTGGCTAACAAACTACTCAATGAGTAGTCTTTAATGGTACTATATCTACATGGAGGGAAGTAAGCAGTGGGGTACAGAGGTGGTATACAGCTGGTTTGGACTGGAAAAAGAAATTTTGAGTAGTTCGGAGAACCAGCAAATATCACTTTTGGCTGGCCCCTTCCCCACCTGCCCACTCGCTCTCACCCCGCTCCACCCACCCTGCTCCACCCACCCTCTTGCCCGGCTGGTCACTTAGCCTCGCTCAGTCACTCATTTCACCTCCCCAACATAGCACACTGTGTGGCTCCTCGCTTGTGTTGACCACACAGTCTCTGAGACTTGCCTGCCTTCCCACATGGTGCCTGTGCCCCAACTGAGTGGCCCTGATCTGCCTGCCTGGGTAAGTAAGCCTGCAAGTCATGGCCTAGCTCACTGCCCCCCCACCATCTCCAGAGCTTGCATGACTTGCTTCACCACTGCGACTCCATCCCACGTGGCACTGCGGTCTAGCAAGCTGCCCCCACCCCACCATCCCCAGCCTCCAGCTTGCCTGGCTTGCTTTGCTGCCATGGCTCCATTCCATGCAGGCAGTGGTACTCACGACATAGCAAGGTGCCCCCCACCATCTCCTGCCTCCAGCTTGCCTGGCTTGCTATGCTGCCATGGCTCCATCCCACATGGCACTATGGCCTAGCTATCTGCCCCCCCCCCATCCCTGGAGGTTGCCAGGCTTGCTTTGCCATTCACCTTGGCCAGTTGAGAAACACACCATTCCCCAGCTCTGGCCTTGTCCCGGAGCCTCCACCCGCTCACCGTTTCCCTCAGCCGGAGAATGTACCATCCCCCCACTCCAGCCTTGCCCCAGCCCTCTGCCTGCATGCCGCCCCTCCCTCTGGCCTCAAACTATGCCCCCCTGGGCCAAAACAATTGGTCTGCAGCCTGCTGCACTAGGCCAGAGGGCTGTTTGGGGGGTGGTTAGCAGGGGTGCTTGAGGGCTGAAGAGGTTTAGGAATGGACTGGATGGTTCTTTTTACCTGTAAGAAGTCCTATCCGGAAAGCACTGCAATGAAGATCTTGCAGCCGCTTCTTCCATCCCTTGCCGAGCCTTGGTTACTCACGGAAACATTCCATGTGCTCTCTGGGTTGGCAGCTGCTTCTCTCCACTGCTGCTCTTGCTGGGTGTGCGTCTTGTGCAATTTAGCAGCTGTGAGCTGCTGCTTTTCTGTAAGTCCCATCTGGAAAGCACTGTGGCACAGAGAAGCAGCAGCTATGTTGAATGCTGTTTCTCTCAGCTGCAGCGCTTTCTGGATGGGACTTAGAGGAAAGCAGTGGCTCACAGCTGCTAAATTGCACAAGATGCTCTCCCAGCAGTGCAGAGAGAAGCAGCCGCTGTGCGCACATGTGCAGAAGCCATTCCTGTGTGCATGCACGGAAGCTGACCCCGCCCGCATACGTGCGCACTCACATTTTTGGCAAACCAGTGATGAAATTATTTGAAACCCACCACTGGTGGGGTACCACAAGGTTCTGTCTTAGGCCCATTACTCTTCAATATCTTCATAAAGGACTTAGATGAGGGAATAGAAGGGGAACTCATCAAATTTGCAGATGATACTAAGCTGGCAGGAATAGCCAACATCCCTGAAGTCAAGCTCAGGATCCAAAAAGATCTTGACAAACTTGAACAATGGTCCCTATCCAACATGAAATTTAATGTGGAGAAAAGCAAGGCTTTACATCTAGGAAAAACCAAAAGCAAATACAAGTACAGAGTAGGTGAAACCTAGCTCAAAAACAGTAACCGTGAGAGGGACCTTGGAGTCCTAGTGGATGATCACTTAAATATGAGCCAGCAATGTGTGGCAGAAGCCAAAACCCCTAATACAATAGAGCAGTTAAGAGGATTATAGGCCTGGAGACTAAAAAAATATAAAGAACAGTTGCAGGAATTGGGTATGGCCAATCTAGAGAAAAGAAGGACTAGGGGAGACATTATAGCAGTATTCCATTATTTGAAAGGCTGCCACAAAGAGGAGGGGGTCAATTTACTTTCCAAAACACCAGAAGACATGATAAGAAATAATGGATGGAAGGAAAGAAGCAACCTGGAATCAAGGAGACACTCCCTAACAGTGAGGACAATTAACCAGTGGAACAGCATGCCTTCAGAAGGTGTAGGTGCTTCATCACTGGAGGTTTTTAAGAAAAGACTGGACAATCATCTATCTGAAATGATACAGGGTCTCCTGCTTGAGCAGGGGGTTGGACTAGAAAACCTCCTAGGTCACTTCCATCTCTATTCTGATTCAGCTTGATTCTATTAGGTTTGGGATCATCCTCACAGAGCCTATTGGTACAAATGAGATTTTCTGTTCCTTTGCATCCTTTTCCATCAAAGGCACTTTTCTCCCCACCTCTCTGTTTATTCATTCAAAGAACAGGAGTAAAGTTTGCCTTCTTTTGTTGAGAGGGGAAGCAACTTCCCAAGTACTTATTCCTCCACAACCAGACAAGGAAGGAAAGCTTTTACAGCCAGTCAATATTTGGGCTACAGATGCAGAAGCACCATTTCAAAACCTGTATATCTGAAAAATGAGCCTGATTTAACTCACTGCAAGAAGACTAATAGAAAATAGCTTTTAAAATGGCACATGTAGTTGCAACATGTTACAGCATTTATTCTCCCTAGCCAGTAATGATGATGAAACTGAGGAGGAAATTTTGATGGCCAGCAGGAAGGCAGACAAACAAACAAACAAACAAACAAACAAACAAACAGGAAAGAGGCAGGAGGTGCAGGCAGCAACCAGGCAGGTGGTAGAGAATGGGGTGAAGGAATTGAAGCAGCAGCACTGCCAGTAGAGTTGATGAGGCAGCAGAAAAACCTGACAATTTTGCCTTCCTTCACTTTCTTCATTGGCTAGTGGGAAGCAAGTCAATTTGCTTGCTCTTTCCCAGAGAAGTCAACTTAGCCAGTTGTTGTTAATAAAAATAGCTAGATTTTAAACAGTATATATAGAAGAAGTATGAGTATCTGTTTATCCTAGGGGAAGTTCTGTGTGCATAACATGCTTCAGATTCTGTGTGATAGATACACAGCCTTTAATAAACTTTATGTGGTCTTCAGGAGACAAATATTGCCTATTCCCGCTTTGGTCAATACAGTATGTGCCATTATGCTTGTAATGCATAAAATGCCACACATGTTAAACATTTTATAAATTAATGTGAGCATGGAAATATCAGTGGCAGTAACTGTTTTTTTCTAACTCTGTATCAGCTGTAAGCCTATTAAGGAAAAGATGCTTTAGCCTCCAAATATGAAAAGTCATTCAGATGTCCTCTATATAGGTTTGCCTTTGAAAATACTTGCAATTTTTTTCTGTAATACTCCAGCTAGCAGCTCTATCATCACCTCAACCACCTCATTCTCTTCCACAATATACTGAAATCTCAGATAAGCCATCTTTTCCATCTCAAGAAATATTATTGTCTCTTCTAATTCTCTATTAGCCTGGTCTGTTTCTTCCAATTTTTTTTCTGTTTGCTCAGCCCTTATTTCTATTTTCTGTATCCTCTCTTCATTCTTCACTATCATTTGCTGGAAGTTCCCTATCTTTTCATCCATCTTATGTATTTCCCCCTTCATTTCCCCCATTTTATTTTTAATCTCATCATGGTTTTTAGACATAACTTCCTGACTTTTGGTCATGGCTTCTTGGATCGCTAGTAGCATCGCTTGCATACTCTGCATAGAACTTGACTTCTCCAAATCTAGCATGCTTTCTATCTATCGGGCTTGATGCAGCTGATGATGTTGCTGATGAGGGTATAGATGAGGCTTTCTTTCCTATCTTTGATATGTTCAATGTACTTGTCATCTCTGATAATCAAAAGTTGCTTCTCCAAAATAACAAACACAATAATTATTTTTAGACAGCTGAAGATTATTTCCCATACACCCTGGTGAACCTCCTTCAACTCTCTAGTAATATAACAGTAAGATAAACCCACAATCTCAATGTGTGTGTGTGTGTGTGTGTGTGTGTGTGTGTGTGTGTGTATGACTACAAGTTAATAATTAATAATTTATAAATATTAATGATTAATAAGTCTGTCAGCTCAATTAATTACTCATAAGTTTTAAGGGTAAGCACTTTCTCAGTTTCTTCTTCCTTCAGTAGTCAAGTTTATAGTCCACATTAGATTTAGCCACACTGTTATTATTGTAGTCCTTTTGGAAATCTTTTTGCAGATTAAAATTTGTAATCCACCATGGCCCCAAAACCCATTAGGTCACTATGCTTTTTTCCAAGACAATACCTAGATAAATCTACAATTTCCAAGTTCACCAAGAGTATTTGCCTCCTTTTTTCACTCTTCCACATTCAAGTTAGCTAATGTCCTCTCTGAATATCACAAGAGTCTTTATGGAGTCTTTATAAATATTGCATCAGTCACTTCCCTTTTGTATGCTCTCTTCTGGTCAGTAGATGGCACCTTTACTCTTTTTTTTAAATGCTGAAAAAGCTTCTCCTTAAGAGTTCTATGTCTAACATCAGTCCAAAAAAAACCAAAAAAAACCCACCAATGGTAAATGTATTCCTACTAATCTTCTATTTTTTAGAGTTCTTTCAAAATAGTTAGTCCAGGCTTTCCTCTAACTCAGTCTCTGTTTCTTTATAGTTATTTTGTTATTCTTTTCTGGATCTGTCAATAGCTCTGAAAACTTAGTCAACGCTACTCTTGTGGAGCGGAAATCCTGCTCCACTCTTTTTTTTTGAGTCCCACTTTCCCACTTTTCTATTACTATATCAGGGTAAATTTATTTGCAGAGGATTAGAGAGTTCTCACCCAGCGCAGTAACGTTGCTCTTTGATTTTTGTCTTCCTGTCTCTCACCAAGCTGTCACAACTTCGGGTCAGCCATGATGACCGTCTTCTCTCCTGTCAGCTCCAAGGGGTTTCCCTTCGCTCTAGCAGGAGATTGCCTTTCTCCACACAGTCTTCAGGGCTTCCCCTCTACCTTTCCTAACCACTCCGGTGTTAACAATTCCCATCAAGGGCCACCAGACAGGCAAAATCAGGTGGGAATAATGGAGCCCCATTTTTCTGCTCTGCTTCACTGTGATGTCACTTCTGGAAATAAACATGATGTATAAAGAGGTATAGACGCAATATTTAGAATTCATATGAACTATGCAAGAAGACATAAATTACCAAAAGAGGTGCAAGTGAGGTTTACCAAGAAGACACTGAGAGATGAAGTATACAAAAGAATGAGAGATGAATCTATGAAGTATAAAGGGAGAGAAATTATGACTTTAAAACAGTTACCTAGGAGATTTAGAGAGCCGAGGAGACAGTATCAATTCTTGAGAGCACAACTGATCAAATATAATGTGACGTTCAGATGGTTGATACCAGAAGGAATTCTGGTCTCCTGGTGAGACAAAAAAATTAGGGTGGATATCTTAGATAAGGCACATGAATTTTTTGAACACCATTTTACTGCAAGTGACGAACAGGAAAGCAGAGAGGAGATAGAAAGTCAAGATGAATTGCAAGTGGAAGTAAAAGTTTTAGAGCAAGAAGAAAAAGTAAGAGTAGAAAATGAGCAGGCAGAATGAGAAGATGCAAGAACAAGAGTACAGAGAGAGATAAGAACAACTATATATAAATGAAAAGATGGAGAAGGAAGTAAAGATGCTATCTGTTAACATAAATGAACTCCCCCACAAAAAGAAAAAAAACTTCATAAAATTACAAAGGTTAAAATTGGATATAATTTGCCTTCAAGAAGTGCATATTAAAAAGCAACACAGCAACCTATTGGAATACCCCAAAATTGGGGAATTGTACTCATCACTAGTGCAGCAAAAGAAAAGAGGGGTAGCACTATATGTCAGAGAATCATTAAAAACTAAACAAGTATATGCAGATGAAGAAGGGAGAGTACTAATGATGGAGGTATTAATAAACCAGAAACAAACCCTCTTGATTGCAACATACGCTCCAAATAATAAGCCGGAAGAGTTTTACAAGACTTCATAGAAAGATAACAGATGCTACAAACAATGCAGGAGGTTATGTTAAAGAACCATGAGGATTTGAAATGAGAGATAGGAGAAGTAAGGAGTGACACAGGAGAAATGAAAGAAAAGATGAGATCGATGGATGATAAATTTGAATGCTTCCAGCAACAAATTCTAAAAAATGAACAAAAATTACAGGAGATGGAAGATAGAATGGGAAGGGAAGAAAAAAAAAGTGAGGAGATGGAAGAAAGATTAATTCAAGCCAATAGAGATCTCAAACAGACAGTAATCCAATTGGAAATAAATAAGGTTGCCCATTTTCTATGATTTCAGAATGTGTGGGGAAAAAAAGAATGAGGACCTTTCAGAGATGATGGCAGAGCTATTGGCAGGAGCATTAGGAATTGGGAAGGAAAAATAAGGAAGATTTCAAACTTCTCACTAAACAGCAAGTACTGGAAGCTTTTTGGACTATTTTAAAGAGTTTTTAAAGTGAAAGTAATTTGGCTTTGAGAAAAGGGGAGGAAAAAAAATGGCGCTTGCTTTTAGTGGAGAGAGCTGAAAGCGAAAGTAATTTGATTACTGTATCCGGCTACATTTTAAAGTAACAAATCCGGCTGGAAGAGGCAGAAGTATCCAAAAAACAAAATAACATAAAATAAAAATACCAATTGACTTTTATAGACCTGATTGAATCTGGAGAACTTTTTGGGAAAAGTTGCTAGAGTCTGTGGAAAAGGAAGATCCTTAAGAGGTAAAATGGCAACAAAGCAACCAGGGGGGGGGGCTCCCCCACACATAAACAGAAGCAGCCTCAAACAGCGCAGTTGCAATCTCAGACAAAGGAAGAAAGCCAATATGATATTATTATTAAAGAAATTCAAAGATCAGAGAAGGAGGTTAAAGGAATGTTTCAAGAGAAATATGATTCACTTAAACAAGATATTCAAACAGTGGTTAAAGGCCTGTCTGAGGTAGCACTGCAGATTGATAAAAAAGTGGAGAATCTTGCCTCAGAGATGGAGACCAAATTCAGAGCTTCTGACTCAAAAATTATAGAAATTGAAGAAGTCACACAAAAAATGCAAAATGAGATTACTATGATGCAATTTCGATCAATGGAATATGCTATCAGATTGAGAGGTGTTAAAGAGAACACCAGGGAAGATCTTAGGAAAATTTGTGCAGAGGCTTTGGCAGTTATGTTGAAAGTGGAACCAGATCTGGTTTTGTGCAAGATGGACAAGGTCTACAGAGTTAATTCTCGTGTGGCGGTACAAAGACAACTGCCTAGAGATGTGGTTATATATTTTACAGATAGAAGAATGAGAAATGAAATTTTGCAAAATTCTTTTGTTACAACAGTTCAAGTTGATGGAAGTGAGATTGGAGTTTTTAAAGAACTACCGCCTAAAATGTTAAGAGATAGAAAGGATTTTGGATTTTTGGTGACAGAATTGAAAAGACAGAACATACAATTTAGGTGGGATGCCCCAATAGGTATAATACTCAGGCTGCGAGGAGTGAGATACCGCCTTAATACTATTGAAAAAGCAGAAGAATTTTATTACAACGTTTTGAAAGCGGGTTCTCCTCCTCCACGCACATCTTCACCAATAGATAAAGAAGCTCAATTACAAGCCGAGATTGATCAAGAAACAGAAGCACAAATAAGGCAGTCGCAAAGGGAGGCAAGAGAATTAATGGGAGCAGTAGGTGGTGTTGTGGTTGACCCTTTTGCACCATTTGAAGCTTCTCCTTTGGAAGAAATGTCTAAAACCATCACAGAGGAGGCGATGGCTTTGGAGGTAACAACATCTAAAGTGGATGAGCAACGCATAACCAGAGCAATGTCTAAACAAATGAAGCAACAGCAGCAAGAATATAGTAAGCCACAGCGTGAGAAAAGAACCAAAGATAAGCAGCAAGCTGAAGTCATGGGAGGAGCTAAACCGAAGATTGCTACCGTAGGAGAGAATCTTCAACAATTGCTCTCAAAACTTCAGACAGGGTCAAATGGCACTTAAATTTTTGTCTTGGAATGTAAACGGATTGAATTCTCCGCAAAAAAGAAGGAAGATATTTCACTATTTGAGACAATTTCATAATGATGTTATCTGTTTACAGGAGACTCATGTAAAATTGCAAGATCAGAAATACTTGATAAATTCAAAATTGGGAACGCAATTTGTTGCTTCAAATCAGGAAAAGAAGAATGGAGTGGTGATATATATAAATAAGAAACTTGTAGCAAAAATTATAGAAGCAGATAAAGATGGAAGATATATTGCAGTTGAAGTTATTACAGATGTTGGACCAATTTTGTTGGTCGGAATATATGCCCCAAATCAACAGCAGGAAAATTTTTACAAGCTACTTCATTTAAAAATTCTGGATTGGGACTACTCAAACATTATAATAATGGGCGACTGGAATGGAGTAATCCAACCTAGATTGGATAAAAAAACCACGGCCAAAATAGGGAATAAATTACCACAAGCTTTCTTTGAACTGAAAGAGGACTTGGAATTGAAAGATATTTGGAGAATTCGAAACCCAAATGAACTGGACTTTACTTTTTACTCAGACAGGCACAAATCCTTTTCCAGAATAGACTTTTTTCTCTTAACTTCTAATCTACTCTCTAAAGTAAAGAAAATAAAGATATTTCCTAGGACTTTGACTGACCACAGTCCGGTCTGGATGGAAATCGAGATGGGTAAAAGAGAAAGAAGATCCTGGAGAGTAAATGAGAATCTATTTAGATATGAAAAGAATATAATTGAACTCAAAAAGCATTTAAAGGAGTTTTTTAAATTTAACCTGAACAAAGGCACCCCTATTGAAACAGTTTGGGATGCAGCTAAAGCATACATGCGGGGAGTACTAATTCAAATGAATTCTAAACACAGGCAGAGTCAGCAGAAGAAAAGACTACAATTGGAATCTGAGATAAAAAAGAAAGAACAACAATTGATACAAAAACCAACAGATGGAAAATTGCAAATGGCTATAAAACTTCTGAAGGATCAATTTCAAATGCTTATAGCAGATCAAACGGCAACTAATTTACAATTTGCAAAGCATAATAACTTTTCCAATGCTAACAAACCGGGCAGGTGGTTGGCGTACACTTTGAGGAAGCAAGCATCGACACGAATTATTGATAGTATTGAATATGCTGATAAAGAAGTTTATCAACAGGATCTAATTAAAAAAGCCTTTTTGGAATATTATACTAAGTTATATGCTAAAGATGACATACAGAATATTACCATAGATGAATATTTGGAAAACAAGAGAGTTTCAAAAATTTCAATGAGCCAAAAGAAAAATTTGGAACAATTGATAACAGTGGAGGAGATCAGTTTTGCTATAAAACAATTAAAAACAGCTAAAGCTCCAGGGACGGATGGCTTAACTGCAATTTATTATAAAACTTTACAAGAAGAAATGATTGAGCATCTTAAAGATTTATTTCGTAATATACAACTAGGAGGTAAGATACCTTCCTCATGGAAAACAGCTTTTGTTTCATTGATTCCGAAAGAAGAATCAGGTCCTAAGAAACCAGAAAACTATAGACCAATATCTTTATTAAATACAGACTATAAAATCTTTGCAAAAGTATTAGCCAACAGATTGATGCCAGTTATTCAAAAGATAATTCATCATGACCAAGCAGGATTTATTGAAGGCAGATATATGAAGGAGAATGTTAGGCAAGTTATAGACCTAATGGACTATCTAGATAAGAATAAACAGATCTCTGCAGTGCTCGTTTTTTTGGATGCGGAAAAAGCCTTTGATCGAGTGAATTGGAACTTTATAATTAAGACTTTGGAAAAAATGGATTTGGGGGAGCGGTTTATACAAGCGATTGGTGCAATCTATCAAGAGCAACATGCACAACTTATTATTAATGGATCCTTAACATCGAACTTTAACATACAAAAAGGCACCAGACAAGGTTGTCCATTATCCCCGTTATTATTTATTTTAACTTTAGAAGTCTTACTCAATGCAATACGGGACTCGAATTCCTTGACTGGAATAGTTATAAGGCAAAAGGACTATAGAACTAAGGCATTTGCAGATGACCTGGTTGTTACCCTATCACAACCTATGAACTCAATAATCCAGATGAAAAATATTATAGAAGATTATGGCATGGTATCTGGTTTCAGGTTGAATCAGAAGAAAACTAAAATGATTGTTAAAAATCTGACAGAGAGCAAAAAAAAAGGAACTGGAAAGAATGGCAGGCTTCGAGACTGTTTCAAAGGTCAAATATTTAGGAGTACAAATCACAGACTCCAATGCTAAATTGTTTCAAAATAACTATGAGGTTCTGTGGCAAAAGATACAAAAAGATATGCAAAACTGGAAGAAACTGCAGTTATCACTGCTTGGAAGAATATCAGCAGTAAAGATGAATGTTTTACCTAGACTGATCTTTTTATTTCAAATGATACCGGTGCTTAAATCAGACAAACCATTGCTAGAATGGCAAAAAGGATTGAACAAATTCATTTGGAATGATAAAAAGCCAAGAGTTAAATTGAAAATAATGCAAGATATTCGTGAGAGAGGTGGTCTTAAACTCCCAAACCTTCGACTATATTATGAAGCGACTGTATTGATACAATTAAGTGATTGGTTTGGGAAAATTAAGACTGACTTGTTGAATATAGAAAGCCATGACCTGGTTTGGGGTTGGCACGCATACTTATTTTATGATACCAAAGTGGATAAAGTGTTTAACAGTCATCTACTTAGAAATGCCTTGCTGAGAGTCTGGAGAAGGCACCGAACTAATTGGGATTATAAGATTCCGTTTTGGCTGGATCTTGCTGATACCATGTGGAATACAAATATTAAGTCACTCGGGGGGTTTTTATATAAAGAGTTACTTTACTTTGAAGAGGGCAGGTGGCGATTGAAGACTTTGGATATGCTGTTGGAAGAAGGGAAATCGTTGACTTGGTTGCAGTACAATCAATTACAGATGAGATGGAAAGAAGATCAACAAACTGGTTTAATGGAATATGAAGTAGAATTGGTTGAACAGATGAAGCGGACAGGTCCAATGCATATTAAGAGAGTTTATAATGTTTTGTTAGAAAGAGACTCAGAAAATGAGCTAGTTAAAGATTGTATGATTAAATGGGCACAAAATTTCTCTCAACCAGTTATGTTGGAAACATGGGAAAAAATATGGGTTCAGAACGTTAAATTTACACAGTCACAAAATTTACGAGAAAACTTTTATAAAATGTTTTATAGATGGCATTTAGACCCCAAGAAATTGTCGTGCATGTACCCTAATGTGCAGCCAAAATGTTGGAGATGTGATTGTTTAGATGCCACATATTATCACATCTGGTGGACTTGCAGGAAAGTGAGGGCTTTTTGGATAAAAATCTGGTGGGTTATGCAAAATGTTTTAAAGAAAAAAATACAATTTTCTCCGCAATTTTTTCTACTGGGTATAGTTAGAGACTTTACATTGGGTGAAACTAAACTGATTTTGTATATGGTGACAGCAGCTAGGTTGTTGATTGCCCAACATTGGAAGAGTGATGTCCTACCGACGGTTGATGAATGGACCCAGAAGATGGCTGGATTTGCAGAAATGGCAAAGGTTTCAGCTTTTTTAAAAGATCAGACGCATGAGAAGTATATACAGGAATGGAAATTATGGATTGAGTATGTACAGAATAAATATCAGACTAGAAAATATTATATCGCTTTTAGCTGAGATGACTATGTTAGTATGTTAGTAAATATAGGAAAAAAGATATGGAAGTTTGAATAACATATATATTGTTTGGGAATATTAATATTGCATATAATGGAAGTCAAGGGGGGAGGGAAGAGGGAGGAGGGGGAGGGTTAGGGTGGGGATGGGAAGGATTTATATATTCTTTTTATATGTATTCTACATTCTGTGGTTAGGGAGGGGGGGGGAAAAGGGGGAAAATTTGTATTGTTAAAACTTTTTCAATAAAAAAAAAAGGAATTGGGAAGGAAGAAATGATTAATGAAATGGATG
>WNWU01016996.1:0-12624 GCA_012654045.1 Ptyas mucosa | reverse complement strand
TCTCTGTCTCTGTCTCTGTCTCTGTCTCTGTCTCTGTCTCTGTCTCTCTCTATCCACCCACCCATCCACCCATCCATCATCTCTGTCTTTCTGTCTTTCTGTCTGTCTGTCTGCCTGCCTGCCTGCCTGCCTGCCTGCCTGCCTGCCTATCTATCTATCTATCTATCTATCTATCTATCTATCTATCTATCTATCTATCTATCATCTATCTATCTATCTATCTATCATCTGTCTGTCTGTCTGTCTGTCTATCATCTATCATCTATCATCTATCATCTATCATCTATCATCTATCATCTATCATCTATCATCTATCATCTATCATCTATCATCTATCATCTATCATCTATCATCTATCATCTATCTCTAGCTATCATCTAGCTATCATCTCTCTCCCATCCATCCATCCATCCATCTATCCATCCATATCTCTGTCAATCAAACCTATAGGCTGTCCAATGTGAACTGGATGGCAAACAAGAAAAAAATGGGATCTATTCTGGATTGGTCACCAGGACCAGAGATTTTGTCTTCTGAACTTAGAGACACCCTCTGCTCAAGGAAAGTTCTCTGAGGATGCACTGCAGCATGAGCCTGAAAGCTCAGAAGACAAAACCTCTGGTTCCTGTGACCGACCCAGATTGGATTCTACACACTGTACTTGTTTATAGCTTTCTGATTGTAAGTTGTTTTGAGAAAAAAAATTCTTGAGAAAACTTTTGGACTGCAGCCCACAAATCCCTTAAATGCACAAATAAGTATGCACACAACAGGAGTCCCTCATTTTCCTAACAAAGCTTGTGGGGAGAGAGTTTTCATAACCAAAATTGAGCACTTGGGTTGGATTGTGCTAAGTGAAATACTTGCCCCAAGGCACTGAGAGAACTGTGCTGAGCACAAACACCTCCAACTTCACACTTAGCACATTGCTTTGTGCCTTTTCTTCCAAGGAAGTGAGAATTTCACATTTGGGTAGACATCTGATTCCAGGTTCTTCTAACAGAAAAAAAAAGGAGGATTGGGGGGGAGGAGGAGGAGGAGGAGGAAGAGGAGGAAGAAGAAGAAGAAGAAATATTAATTGAAGCTCTGGATTATATGGCAGAGAAATGTACACACCTGTTTTTAGCCAGAGATTATCTAGACTGCCAAGGTTGAGGGCCACAAATGGCAGCAAAAGGAGTTTTGATAGCCTTGAGAGCACTACCAGAGCTGTGGTGGCGCAGTGGTTAGAATGCAGTATTGCATGCTAACTCTGCCGACTGCCAGCAGCTCAATCCTGACCAGCTCAAGGTTGATTCAGCCTTGCATCCTACCGAGGTCGGTAAAAGGACCTCGTTGGCGGCAATATGCTGACTCTGCAAACCGCTTAGACGGGGCTGTAATGCACTGTGAAGTGGTATATAGGACTAAATGCTATTGCTATTGCCATTTAATAATGTTTGCTGTCTGTCTGGATTTTTATAATATAGATATTATAACTGTGTAACCCTACATTATATATATATGTAGGGTTATACATTATAAATGCACAACCCTACATTTCTTTGTTCGACTGACAAGCACCTCTAAGGCAGTTTATAGATTTTTTTTTTAAAAAAAACCAAAAACCTAAGTAATATATTAACCAGGATGCAATAGATATATGTCAATTAGTAATTAGCAAATGGATTTTCCCAATTCTGCCTGGAATAAATTAAGGAGACTCGTAACTATTAGAAAGAAGCTCGCATTGGCATGAAAAACCCAGCAAAAGTCCACCCGCTTCTATAAACCTGTTTAAAAGTCGTCTTTTCACTCTTCCCTTTCAAAGCAGAGAATTTTTGGTGCCTTAATCTCTTTCCTTCTACCTCCTTCCCCTTCTTGACCATTAATACCGATAATTACATCTGTATTTCTTGGGAGATATTATGAGTTGCCATTTCTGCAGAGTAGCGGATTGAATTTATTCACCTTACGGATATATTATTATCCCAGATAATAACTGCAGCATGATAATTATCATTAATTATTCATTTGGATTAAGAGGCAAATCGGCTTCCATTCAAGGGTCTTCCATGGAGCGGCTCATTGTTCCAGGGGGCTCCGTGTGGCACAGTGACTAATGCATGCACGCAAACACACACACACGCACACACGCGTATGCTTATTGATGTTTCCACTGACATCTGACTGCCCCCGTTTGTATTTATTGGAAAATATTATAAGGAGAATAAGTGCCCCTTTTCAGGACCTGAGCACTAAAAAAATAAGAGAGAGAGAGAGAGACATACGGTTTCAGGAGATGTCTTTTGAGTAAGACAGGGTTGCTTTCCGTGAAAAGGGGCTCTGTTTGCAGAAGACGCAGTTACCGTCAATCTGGCCCCCATGTCTGAATCACATCTTGCATTTGCTAACAGGGTCATACAATCATGAGCAGGGAAAGGTTCTACAGTTCTGTCCCCGACCTCCACACGCACAAACCCACACAGACAGTTGAGGGTTAAATAATTGGCACACACAAATGGTCCGTTATCAGAGGCTTGGCAGCTCTACGGGAACCGGCTGCCAAGTTCTTTACTATAACAAGAAGGGGGGTGTTCCTCCACCAAATAACAAATGCAATACACACAGGCTGGGAAAAAACAGTCCAATTCACTATCCTTCAGCAGACTGAGGCTTTGCATCAAAGGAGCTTGCAAGAATTAACTTTGTCCATCACAGAATCTAAACGGCCACCCCCCTCCTTTATATAGCCTGTGGGGTGTGGTCCAGTGACTCAGCTTAATCCCTGGCACGCCTCCTCCTCTGCTGTGATCATTTAGCACGCCGACGCTGACGTGGGTCCAGCCACAACTTGTCTCCCTCATCACTCTTTGACCGATCGGAGACATCTGGCTCCTGGCCAATCTCCTCTCCTTCGGCTGATACCTGAGGAATTGTCAGAGAGGAGGGGCCGGGGGAGGGAGGCCTGGCCGGCTCCTCTCCTTCATGTTCGGAGCCTTCTTCCTCCGATACGATGGGCTCGGGGGTCGGAGCCACAACATCTACTCAGTGGTGGGTTGCTCCCGGTTTGGCCCGGTTCGGACGAGCCAGTAGTGGTGATGATATGACATCAGTGAACTGGTTCTCTATGACTGTGAGCTGGGCCCTCCTGCCTGCCCCTATGTTATACCTACCTTTATTTGTCGTTTTTTAGCCCAGCTGATAGGCACAGCAGAGTGGATTGCTGCGCCTCAGCTGGGCAGAAATCTAATGCGCTTGTGCGGAGCGCAAGTACGGCATGCGAACGAGCAAAGCAAGCATGCACGTGGCGATCGTGAGCAAAGAGAACCGGTGGTAACACCGGTTGGAACCCACCTCTGGTTCTACTTACCTTTACTACCGCTTCGCTCGCATGCGCAGATCACCCACTATGACATCGTGCCGGGTGGGCGGAGCCTCTTGCCAGTTTTACTACCGGTTCTATAGAACCGGCCCGAACCAGGAGCAACCCACCAACTGATCGTGAGGCTGGAAAGCATGTGGTTTGCAGAAGATGAGCTCCGCAAAGTTGTGACTTTGCTGTGTGGTCTGCTTTGGGCAAAGCTGCTGTTGAAACAATATGAGAAAAAAAAAATCACCTGATTTTTTTTTAAACTGTTTATTTATATATTTTCACATTACATTACACAAGTGCTTAGTGAACAGCGTATTGTCTGGATCATTTTATTTATATAAAGTAATACTTTTCCCCACTCCTAAGTTCTACCTCTACTATCCAACCATTTGTAAAACAAGTCCCATGTTTGAAAATACTGTGTGTCTTCTTTTTCTTTTATTATTAGTGTCAATCTGTCCTTTTCTGCACAATCTAATTCTTTTTTTTAATTATATCTTCTGTAGGTATTTCCTCATTTTTCCAGTATTGTGCAAATACAATTCTTGCTGCTGTCAAAACATGTAGTATTAAGTATAGGTTCCCTTTATTGTACTTTCCCGGTGGAAAAATCACCTGATTTGTAAGGAGGAAAATAATAATAATAATCAAAGGGGGAAAATAGATGGATTGAAAAAAAAGTTTGATAATATTTACCTTAGAGTAACTTCATTCCATTCGTGATATGACATCATTCCTTCCGGACATAATCACATTCATCTCGATAATCATCCTTAACCTAAGAGTAAACAACAATATGTCTTAAATATTAAAAATAGCAGCAATAAGAATAAACTGGATCTGAAATATAGATCCAAAATGTGAACTGCATAAATCTGATATTTTTCCTATTCTGATGGAATTGCACTAATCGCACTGCAGATGTGACATGATCTGTTCATGTCTCCCATATTTTAGACAGCTTTCAATTACTTAGAATGTATATTTGTGTGTGTGTGTGTTCTTTTTTGTGTGTTTTGGGGTAAAGAGAGGTTTTATTCTTCTCTGTTTCTTTTCTGAGTTATGTGAGTGTGTGCAAGAAACAAGGTACCATCAAAACTGTGTAAGGCTTATTCATTATGCATTTATTCTACTTATATCCTGCCTTTCTACTCAAATGAGTACTCCAGGTGGCTAACAATGGTTAAAATACAACATTTTAATTATTATTACGGTATTTATGCAAATTAAAATCATGATGAAAGCAGTAAGCAATTAGAAACTTGGTGCAAGAGAGAAAGAATGGAAACATGGTTCCTAAAACAGTGTTTTCTGTAATCTGGGAAATGATTTGATTTTTTAAATTCAAAATAGAGCTGGAAGGGACCTTGGAGGTCTTCTTGTCCAACCCCTGATCAGCAGGAGACCCTATACCATTTCAGACTAGTGGCTCTCTAGTCTCTTCTTAAAAGCCTCCAGTGATGAAGCACTCACAACTTCTGGAGGCAAGCCGTTCCACTGGTTAATTGTTCTCATTGTTAGGAAGTTTCTCCTTAATTCCAGGTTGCTTCCCTCTTTAATACCAGAGAATCAGGGGTGAAATCCAGTAGGTTCTGACAGGTTCTGGAGAATCAGTAGCAGAAATTTTGAGTAGTTCAGAGAACTGGCAAATGCCACCTCTGGCTGGCCCCAGAGTGGGGTGGGAATGGAGATTTTGCAGTATCCTTCCCCTGGAGTGGGGTGGGAATGGAGATTTTGCAGAATTTTTCTCCTGCCACGCCCACCAAGCCACGTCCACCAAACCATGCCCACAAAACCGGTAGTAAAAAAAAATTGGATTTCACAACTGCAGGGAATGTGTAGGAGATGACCAGGCTGAGCCCAAGGAAGGGGTCAAATGCATCATAAGTCACAAATCCCTGCATGCCTACAAGAGATCTAAGTCCCAGCCACCTTGAATGCTTTTTTCATTCCTGCTCATTTCCCTTCACTTAGTAGCTCAGATTTTTATAGAGAGCTTAAGCTTGCAACCAATCCTTATGCTCATTTGAACTGCCTGAATCTCCTGATTTCCCTGGTGCTTGGCGGAATGCCTTCTTCCGCATGACAAACAACCAAGCGTCTCCTGCATAGTTTATCACCTAAACGTGTTGACACAGGGAGAAAGAGTTCCACCATTAAAGTCTCTATAAATCCATAACTAAACTATTTCTTAAGTTCAGATCAATTTCTGCATCATAGATGCATCCTTGTTGGGTAAAGAGGAGAGGGAGTTGGCAACAATACAAGAGTAGTTCATTGTTAAATTTGCAATGTCTGATCTTTAGGCGAGATCTGTTTGTCCAGGTTTTGTGGATTACAGGAGGCTTTGCATTCTCAAGAAGCAACTCTTCATTGTTTTGAATGGGAATGCTCCAAAGCTTATTTTTCAGCAGATTATATTTATCTAGTTCCTCAGCATCCCAGCCATTTCCAGCATAACACTTTGGGAACAATAGTCTTTTGCTGAGTTGGAAATGTTCATTGCAAAATTCATTGAATAATTAACCAAAGAGTGACCTCTTTGTGGATAATTTGTGAGTAGAGAAAGATGTTAAATTCCACGGGTTGAATTATTTATTGTGAATGATCAAGGCAGATTTAATACACCTTAATTTTAAGTGCTTTTAGTTAAGGAAACAGCAACACAAATCAGTCAACACCGTTAACCCATTCTGAAGGAAATTGGATGCGCCTAAGTCAGGGGTGTCAAACACAAAGCCCGCAGGCCAGATCTGGCCCATGATGTGGTCAGATCTGGCCCATGGACCTGTCCTGGAAGATGTAAGGGGCTAGCTCGCATCACTTCAGTTTACCCAATGCAGTCTACCCAGTGGTGAAATCCACACGGATCTATCTGGTTCGCCTGAACCAGTAGTGCCGGTAGCAGGAGGCTCCGCCCACCCACTAGGATGTCATTACGTCCCATTTTTGATCTTCTGCGCATGTGCAGAAGAGGCACGCACGCTCCCATTTCTGAACCGGTAGCGAAGATAAGTGGATTTCACCGCTGGGTTTACCCAATGCGAAGAGGAAACATTGGGCCAGCGTGGTTTTGGCCCTGTCTACCCAGAGCAAAAAGGAAACTTGCCAGCAGTTTGGGGATTGGTGTCAAACTGGCCACATCTACCCAGTCAGCCACACCCACCCAGTCGGCCATACCCACCGGGGCCCCCGAGGTCAACTACAGCCCTGATGTGGCCCTCAATGAAATTGAGTTTGACACCCTTGGCCTAAGTGATATACCTGGCTGACGAGCATTCTTTGTTCTTCTGGTCATCTCAGCCTTTACAATACTGTCGTGATTAGGATGCTGTGTTAGAAATTTAAACAAGCCCATGCTCAAGTCGAGACCCAAGTGCTGCCATGGAGTGGGGTGAGCTCTTGTCTGTTGCTCCAACTTCTGCTGGGGACTTGTAAGGAGCCCCCACTGGGCATCCCCTGAGCAACAGTGATGTCATCAGCTAATCTTTTCAACCAGGAAGTGCCTTGGGACTGTGCAAAAAGCCTTTAAAATTCAACCTTAGACCTGTTGGAAGAAATGTCCATCTGGATTCAGTTCCAAGTGGGAAGAAAGACACTGGAATCATGGAGACTGCTTGGGAAGATGGTTTAATGGTAGACAGGACCACATGGATTTCTTGATCCTGGGCAAAGAAAAAGGGCAGAGATGCTGAGAGTGCCTGGGTTTTATACCCTCTCTGGGCTTTGAACTTCCTGGGGCACAGGAAGAGTATCCTGATTGGTTGCTGTCAGAGGTCATGGCTAGCTTTGTAGGTTGTCTGTGTGCTACGTTTGGTTGAATCTTGCTGGGTGATGCAATGAAGGGCAATTAAATGGCTCTGCCTGAAGGAGGTAGATCATTGTTATGTAGAATAGACTGGCCCAGGCCTAAATGGCCCATTGACAAAGGGAGGGGGCTGAGTTTCTGCCTCCTTTTTTAAGGGGAAATATTCTACCCTTTTAATATTCCCTAAAATATTTCATTCTTCTAGGAGAGGGGTGGGTGCTAACTTCCCACAGAGCCCATCAATATGAAGACAAATAATGAAACTTTTCATCCAATGTGCCACATTAGACTATAGCTGATGAAGGTGTGAACATAGGACGGTGTATGGGATGGAGGAATTCTCTTTGTAAATATAAAACTAACGTGTCACGAAGAGCATTCTAATTCATTTATAATGGATAAGGCATGTTTTAGGAGTGTAATTGTAATCTGTTGGTCTAGATCTTTATGCCAGTCATTAGAGCACAAAACTAAATTAGATGTAATTACATAGAATATAAAAGTTACTAAAAATGTATTCCACAGCCATTTAAGCGTGGTGATGAGGTATCATTACTGCTGTGCAGAAAAATGGAGGGATTGAGCCTATTCATAACATGTACATCACCTGTTCTGTCAAAATGTTCTCCCTTGAAGTTGCCACCTGAACCAATTTTAATGATTAAATAAAAAGTTATGTTCCGATATTTTCTTAATGTGATCCATTCTCAAGAAATCCATTTACACTAATGTGAAGGAATGTTTAACACTGAACTTTGGAGTAAGTGCTAAACTGGCTTACACTACAGAACTATTTTACAAATTGAAAGGTCTTGGCATAATATACCAGTTATTGTACTGAATATGGAATTATCTTCTGTGGCTCAGTGGCTAAGACACTGAGCTTGTCGATTGAAAGGTCGGCAGTTCAGCGGTTCGAATCCCTAATGCCGTGTAATGGGGTGAGCTCCCGTTGCTTGTCCCAGCTTCTGCCAACCAGCAGTTCGAAAGCAGGTAAAAACTGCAAGTAGAAAAATAGGGACCACCTTTGGTGGGAAGGTAACAGCGTTCCGTGCGCCTTTGGCATTTAGTCATGCCGGCCATGTGACCATGGAGATGTCTTCAGACAGTGCTGGCTCTTTGGCTTTGAAACGGAGATGAGTACTGCCCCCTAGAGTCGGGAACGATTAGCACATATGTGCGAGAGGAACCTTTACCTTTTATACTCCATATATGAAGGTACTTGGAACTGTGAACAGAATGAAGGGACATTTTATTATGTTTGGTGGACATGTAAACCAAAGTCGATTGAAATACATACTTTGATATACAGAGGAGTATCTATATTTCTTAAGACATATAGTAGATTTGAACACAAGAAATAGATTTAACAGTAGTTAGCTGCCTAGCTTGTTATCAGGAAACACTGGATACCTAAAATACAAATCTCATTTAAAGTACAGCAGCATTTCAAAGAGTGGCAAATCACTTGCGATTTAAAAAATAAAAAATCAACACAACACAATAGACTTTGACAAATTTGAAGCGTTGTTCAAATCTGTTTACCATCGTTTGTATATCGGTTTGTTTCCTTAGGTGTCTGTCCCACTTCTTGTCCAGGAGTCCAAGAATGTCTCTTCACTGCATCTTCACAACAACCCTTTTGAGTTAGGTAAAATACAGTAACAATTCTTTTTTTATAACACCGTGGTTGTCTGCTCCAATATCCTGTTCATTCCTGTCGAAATACTGAATATGCATATTTACAGTGTTTTATTTTCTGTTTAACATCACGAGCATAAATGCCCACAGTATTTTAACGCAGGCAAAGAAAAGAAGATTTTCAACCTGATTCTGTCTAGCAAGCTCTCGGCTGAATAAGACAAGGCAGGGGTTTCCTACGTATCTTGTTGATTCTGTTGGTCTTAGCATTTTTCTATCCAGTAGATAAGAAGTATTTGTTGCAATTATAGGCATTCTGAACAGAAGCGAACAATGGACCTCTTTCCATAGTTTCTTTATGCTCATCTGCTCAGAGTGTCTTGGGTCAAAGTTTTCTGAAATTTCCTCATCTTCTTCTTCTTCTTCTTGTGCCATGTCCGTCATCGGACGTTGGCGATCATGCTGGCAATCCTATTTTTGTCAACAGCCACATGAAAAAATGCTGCTAATTTTTGTTCAAGCCAGTCCCTTAGGTTTTGAAGCCATAATGTTCTTCTTCTGCCTGGACCTCATTTGCCTTCAATTTTTCCCTGGAGGATTAAGTGAAGGATGCTGTATTTTTCTGGGTGTCACATCACATGTCCAAAATACTCTAACTTTCACTTTTTAATTGTTTGTTTTGTTTTATTGTTTGTTTTATTTGATTTATATACCGCCCTACTCCCGAAGGACTCAGGGCGGTGAACAGCCACAAGATAAAACACATAAATACAAAATTTAAAAGCAGAAAAACCGAATTAAACAATTTGGCCGTAGACAAATTTAAAACACCCCAATAATTTAAAACAGATTAAAATTTACATTTTAAAAAGGAAAAAGGGAAAATTAAGCCAGGCCAGCCTGATGGAATAAAAAGGTCTTGAGAGCGCGGCGGAAGGTGCGTAGGTCCAGGATCATCCGAATCTCCGGGGGGAGCTCATTCCAGATAGTAGGTGCCCCCACAGAGAAGGCTCTCCCCCTGGGGGCCGCCAATAATAGCTTTGGTTATTTCCCTTTGCTTTCCCAGGCAGCTTATCACCTCCTCATTTGTGATTTTGTTAACCCAGCTTATATGTAACAGCCATTTGTAAATTTTCCCATGTACAACTTTGGAGTTCCATCTTGCACTTCATCCTTGTTCTGACCTAAGCTCCCTTAAAAAGCAGGAAGCAGGAATTTTTCCCGGCAAAACCTTTTTTATTTACACGACTGTGAATTACTTTCATTCACAGTCAGGAAGGTTTGCCCAAACAATTTTTCAAAGGAATATTTCTCAACACACCTTATCTTGTTTGGCAAGCTGCCACGTAACTTGTTTCCAAATGCAGAGTAAGACAAAACTTGGCATTCTCTTAGAAGCACGAGCAGAACTTTCCACTCTTGAAACTACCGAATGAACGAATTTGTTTCCTGCAAAAATCCCCTCCCCGTTTGATCCTCTTTTGTTTCCTATGGGAGGGGCCAGTCATCTCCAAGGTGTGGCTTTACTCCCAAGCTGACCCTGATTTCTTTGTTCTTGTCTTCTGGCAGCTCTGCGCATGCACACTCTGGGAATGGGCTCCAGCTGTTCCTCTGCCTAGCTGCTGTCTATCTCCCTCTCTGCTTCCAATGCAGAGCCCTTGTCCAAGTTTTCCTCAGCCCCCAGGACTGGCCCATGTTTCCCCCCAACCTCCTCACTGTCTAACTCTGCTGCAAGCTCTGCTGGCCACCGGTGGGCCACAAAAACCCTCTTATCGATGGAGGCTTGTTGGAGTGATCCTCAGTGAAATTCCCTGGCAGTCTCCCATTCAAGTACTAACCCAGCTCAGTCCTGCTTAGCTTTTAAGCCCAGGCAAAGCCAATCAGGTGCTGCCCCCTGCTGAATGCATGGCTGCAAAAATGCATCCATGGAATAAGTTTGCTCCTATCAGTTCAGAAGTGGTATTCAGCTGGTTCGGACCGGTTCTCCCGAACCGGTAGCGGAAATTGCAGGTGGCCTACCCACCCACCCTGGCTCTATGCCATCCTATTTACAGACGTTTTTGAGGCCGGGCACAAGCGCAGAAGGCTGAGCGTGGATGGCACACATGCTCACATTTGCAAAACGGTAGGGAAAGTCAGTGAATACCACCCCTGCGTCAGTTAGACAGTAGCTTAAGATCTCCACCGTGTAAAAAGGATGAACTGTTTGCCCTCAACTTCTCTGTATTCCTAAACTATACAGGTAGTCATCAACTTGCAACAGTTCATTTAGTGACCGTTTGAAGTTACAACGGAGCTAGAAAAGAAGTCTTTGACAACCATTTTTCATATTTAGGATCATTGCAACATCCCCAGGGTCCCAGGGTCCCAATTCAGACGCTTGGTAACTGGTTCATATTTATGACGGTTGGAGTGTTCTGGCGTCATGTGATCCGCTTTTACGACCTTCTTTGACAAGTAAAGTCAATGGGAAATCCGGATTCACTTAACAGGGCTGTTACTGACTGCACAAATGCAATAAACCACGTTGGCAGGAAAATTCGTACAGTGGAACAAAAGTAATTTAATGAATGTTTCACTTAGCAACCTAAATTTTGGGCTCCATTATGGTCGTAACTCAAGGACTACCTGTATTGACTTAGATCTTTGCTTGATGGCTTGGATTGCTCGAGTTCTTGTCCCTATCCATCCACAGATCATTGCAATCTCACTCCTAAACTTTGCAGTCCCTTTACTGATAATTAATTTATTGTACATGCCAAATGGGGACAGGAAGAAAATGTCTACTAGTCTCAAGGAACAGCTTTTGAGTTCTGACAGACAGCCTTCCCTTGTCTTCTGCTTCTCTTTCTCCCTGGCTTTTAGAAATACATATTATTACTGGATTATGGATGAGCCGAGATGGCGCAGTGGCTAGAGTGCAGTACTGCAGCTACTTCAGCTGACTGCTAGTTCAGCAGATCAGCGGATCAAATCTCACTGGCTCAAGGTTGACTCAGCCTTCCATCCTTCTGAGGTGGGTAAAATGAGGACCCAGATTGTTGGGGGCAATATGCTATTTAGTATACTGTCTTTGGTTTAAGCCGCCCAGAGTCCTCGGAGAGTGGGCGGCATAGAAATATGACTAATAAAATAAAATAATAAATATTACTACCTGAATTTAGGTATTCAAAAAATCTACTTATTTTTAAAAACTTTTTTTAAAAAATCATAATTAACTTTCCAACAGCCAAACTCTGAACTTCAGAAATATACTGCCCCTGAAAGGAAACATACAATTTAGATGTGATGAGCTCCTGTGTGTAAGAAGAGATATACCATATTTTTCGGAGTATAAGATGCTCCAGAGTATAAGACTCACCTTATAAATTCTGCCTCTGCCTACCAGCATCTATTGTATCTGTATTCATTCTGTCAGTGTGTGAGGCTGTTTGGAAACTGAAACAGTATTTGCTGTGTGAGCAACAAGGAAGGAGACAGCAAGGAGCCTGGGCGTGGCTTAGGTCAATTGTTCTAAAGCTGTATGCCTGCTGATCTCTGAAACTGAAACTGAAACTCCTCTCTTCTGTGTTTTGCTTGCTGCTGCAAACGCTGACAGTCCTTGCAGCAAATAGTGAACAGCCAGGACAGCTTCAGCACATTATTGCAGCCTGATTCAGCACGAGCAGCTGATTGGTGGGTGAATCGGCCTCCTGGAACACCCCCAATCAGCTGTTCCAGGCTGCGGGGATTGCCATAGACCATTGTCTTGCCTCGCATTTTTGGCTACATTCAGTGTATAAGATGCACCCAATTTTTCACCCTCTTTTGGGGGGGGGGG
>WNWU01016990.1:0-10375 GCA_012654045.1 Ptyas mucosa | reverse complement strand
TAATTTAATTTAATTTAATTTAATTTAATTTAATTTAATTTAATTTATCACATTTCTATGCCACCCAACTCCCAAGGGACTCTGGGTGGCTTACAACAAAAATAATGTGAACAATGAACATAGAAAAATTATTTAAAAACATTATAAAAACATTTTAAAAACATTAAAAGCTCATGCATAGGGCTTTTAGCATAGAGTTTTTTAAAGCATAGGGTTTTGTTTTTTCTTATTAATCTAGAGTAGAAATGCTTCCTGCAATGTTGTGAACCAGGTTCCCATGAAGGTGGGAGGGTATAGTATTCCAGAGGAGGCAATTCAGTTCAGATAGTTTATGTCAATGGTAAAATCCAATTCTTTTTACTACTGATTCTATGGGTGTGGCTTGATGGGTATGGTGTGGCTTGGTGGGCGTGGCTTGGTGGGCATGGCAGGGGAAGGATACTGCAAAATCCCCATTTCTTCCAAGTCCTCCAATTATCCAAAAGAATAATTATAATGTCAAAAGGAAATAAAAGGAAAGAGATGGAGCCATATGGGAAATTTTGTAGTCTGATGCTCAAATTAGGGGGTACAGGGAGGAATGTTTGATTTCTTCTCCCCACAATGGTTTTAAAGTTCCTGCAAAAGATAAGGCCTGGGGGCTGTGCATAGAATTTTTTTTTACTCATTGCCTAGACCCGTGATGGCAAACCTATGGCACGTGCGCCACAGGTGGCACGCATAGCCATATCAGTGGGCCTGTGAGCTCAGCTCTGGTGTGCATGCGCGCGCCGGCCAGCTGATTTTCAGGCCTTCTGGACCCACTGGAAGTCGGCAAATGGGCCGTTTCCAGCCTCTGGAGGGCCTCCAGGGGGGTGGGGAAGGCTGTTTTTTCCCTCCCCAGGCTCCTAGAAAGCCTCTGGAGCCTGGGGAGAAAGAAAAATGGGCCTACTGGGCCCACTGGGCCGCCACGTGTCAAAAGCGGGGGGAGCAGGGGGGTGGTCATGTGTGCATGTGTGAGGGCAGGGCACATAGAATTATGGGTGTGGGCACACATGCCTGTGACCCCCCCCCACATCCCCCCCAATTTTGGCATGCAATGGCAAAAAGGTTAGCTATCACTGGCCTAGACATTGATATTGAACATACCACCTTGTAGATCTTTTTATATTTCATATTTTATTATGTTTTATTAATCTAGGTGAAATGTTAATATATATTGCAAATTCATGTATGATATGCCATATTATAAATAAATAAACAAACTGATGATATATGGCAGGTTACAATTTTTCATCACAATCTACCCTTCATTTCTTGGTTAATCATTGCCAACTCATGTTCCAAAGGCACTACCTCTATTTGGGCCTGGCCCTCTACTTTCATGACATTCTTTCTTCTCTGTGAAGAAGATGCTATTAATATTGCATGATTGGATTTATTTCTTTTGCAGGAATTGGAAGAATTTCAAATACGTGTCACCTGAGTGTGGTGGAGAGAAAGCGTGTTGTACTTACTTTCCAAAGCTTGCAAGGTGATCAAAAGCTTCACACTGAAAATGTCCCATGTATACTGGTCCAGAAGGATCTTGTGGTTGACAGTATTGAAAGACACTGAGAGATCAAGCAGCACTAGGATGAATGTACCACCCCTTACCTACCAAAAGTCATAAACAAGTGGGACCCATGCTGTTTCCGAAATGTACCCTGACTGAAACTGGACTGAAACAGGTCCTGATAATCTGTTTCCTCCTAGATTCTCCGTAGACTTTGTTCAATTATCTTTTCTACAGCCTGCTGCCCCAGAAGAAGAAACTGGCCAATAAATATCCAGCAGGGATGGGTCTAATGATGACCTCTTGACAGAGTGTATCACTGTCTCTTTCAAGTTTGGTGGGACCATTCCCCTCTGTCAAAGAGGCTGAAACCTTTGCATGAATCTATCTGTGGTCCAATGGTTCCCGGTTCGGTCCGATTCTTGCAAACTGGTAGTAATGGTGGCGGGAGGCTCCGCCCACCCGCCCAGACGTCATCATGGATGATCTGCACATGCGCAGAAGCTTCCTGTTGCGAACTGGTAGTAAAGGTAAGTGGAACCCACCCCTGCTATAGCCACCATCTGGACTGCCTTAGTAACTAAGAAGGGCCAGAGTCTAATAAACAGGTGGCCAAACTAACTGGTATAATGGAATCAACTCAATCCAGAAAAATATCATAAGATTGTGCCTTGGGCAACTTACTTGGGCTTACCCAATCAGAGTTCAACTCCAACCAAATCTTAACAACATTGTCTGGCAGATAGCATGAATATTTCTCAGTGTGGCTCTGAAGATTACCCTGTGGCTAGCCCACCCAACAGAGAGCAGGTCACCCTAAATAGGGCTGCTGGATGGCTATTGCCAGACATACCGGTGCTATCCATATAGATATTGTTTTCCATCCATTCATTCACTGGGAAAGATGTGTTGCAAGATATATACTGTTCAGAGGCACTTAGGTTTAAAAATGTTTTAATAAATAACATGGCTATTTAACAAGTTATTGCTTACAACATACTCATTCCATTCTGGGTCTTTTATTCACTGAACTAAGCTCCAGTTCATTGGAACTTATATTGTAATAAATCTAGTGGTCTTTAAAGTGTCTCCAGACTCTGCTCTTTTTGATGTTGTTTTAGATTAACAATGAACTTGTTGTAAAACAATTGTTCTGAATTATTTTTCCCCTCTCTTTAGCCTTGTCCTCTTCATTTGTAGTTCATCAGTTCTGGCCTACTCTACTCTACTCTACTCTATTCTGTTCCTATGATGCACTTTGCTTTTTGTATTTGTTGGTTTTGATTTTCTTCTTAACTTTTATTGTTCACTGCCCAGTCTTTGGACAGCCAAATAAATGCTTTAAGTGAATAAATCCAGCAGTGCAGAAACACCGCACCATCCTCTGTTATCTTGGCCGGCATGACTTATTTTCCCAAAATAATATTACTCTCAGAAGAGTTTGTTCATTTGCCAGACATGTCCTAAATATTTCAGGGCATCTGTTTTAGAGTTTACAGTTTTTTGAAAATCTGCCTATTCCCCACCTCTGATCTTTCTTCTTCTGTAGAGCACTTGAATCGCTTGAACAACTGAAATCAATCAGATGACTTTATGACTGTCTAACATAGACAAATTTACTTGGAAAGTAATCGTGGAACAGACTGGATAATTATTCTTCTAAAACATGAACCTAATGTAGCATGCAAGACAGATATCCTTGCATAGGATTGTTTTGATCACTATGAGATGTAGTTTGCAATCCTGTCTCAGACTCAAGCAAGATCCATTTCAGGCATTCTACAGAACCATGGCAGGACCACAAAGCCATTGAGGAAAATTAGTAGAAGTCGAATGGGCAGAATGTGAAGGAATTTCGCGATGGAGCTGGAAAGGTAAGACGCGCTTCCCGCTTCTTGCCCACCCCACCTGCCACACCAAGTGTGATTGGACACACAAGGAATTTGTCTTGGTGCGTATGCTTCAGTGTACATAAAAGAAAAGATACGTTCATCAAGAATCAAAAGGTACAACACTTAATGATAGTCATAGGGTACAAATAAGCAATCAGGAAACAATATCAATATAAATCATAAGGATACAAACAACAAAATTACAGACATACAGTCATAAGTGGAAGGAGATGGGTGGTGGGAATGATGAGATTAATAGTGCAGACGTAGTAAATAGTTTGACAGTGTTGAGGGAATTATTTGTTTAGCAAAGTGATGGCATTCGGGAAAAAACTGTTCTTGTGTCTAGTAGTTCTGGTGTGCAGTGCTCTATAGCATCATTTTGAGGATAGGAGTTGAAACAGTTTATGTCCAGGATGTGAGGGGTCTGTAAATATTTTCACAGCCCTCTTTTTGACTCGTGCAGTATACAGGTCTTCAGTGGAAGGCAGGTTGGTAGCAATTGTTTTTTCTGCAGTTCTAATTATCCTCTGAAATCTGTGTCTGTCTTGTTGGGTTGCAGAGCCAAACCAGACAGTTATAGAGGTGCAGATGACAGACTCAATAATTCCTCTGTAGAACTGCATCAGCAGCTCCTTGGGCAGTTTGAGCTTTCTGAGTTGGCGCAGAAAGAATATTCTTTGTTGTGCTTTTTTGATGACGTTTTTGATGTTAGGTGTCCATTTTAGGTCTTAAGATATGGTAGATCCTATAAATTTGAAGGTCTCTACTGTTGACACTGTGTTGTCTAGTATTGTGAGAGGTGGAAGTATGGAAGGGTTTCTCCTAAAGTCTACCACCATTTCTATGGTTTTGAGTATGTTCAGTTCCAGGTTGTACCGGTCAAACCATGAGGCTAATTGTTCAACCTCCCATCTGTATGCAGATTCATAATAGGATGCTATGAACTCAATTGTATACATCATCATTAAACATGAAAATAAGAGAAGCTCTGTGGCCCATTTTTTTGAAAGCCCTGGTGCTTCTTGACACATCGTTGAATGCTTAATAAAGGGAAGGAACATTTTGTGAGGCAGGCAGGCCCAACAAGACGAATGCATTCCTTAATTTCATTAACAGGAAATGAACCAATTGAATTTCAGCAGGAAAGGCTTGAATAGGGCATGGTTGTGCACATGCATGACTGTGGTTTGTTGCAGACTTTTGCATTGGTATTAAAACTAGACTTAGAAGAGTTCCTGTGTTAACAGAGAAGACAATGAGAAATATAGCTATGTTCTTAATTAGGGTTCAGGCTTTTCCCTACTCTTCAAGACTATTTGCAATGCTATTATTGATCTCAGCTGCAAACATGAAAAAGAACATTAATTAAAGCTGCATTTGTATCTGCATCTGATTGTTTTCAAGCTACTCATAGTAGCTGCATTCTTTACAGCAAGCTACAGCATGGATTAACTGACTGATGGTTAATTATTATTAACCAACAGCAGCTCTTGTTAGGAAGGAATTAAGGTAGTTGCCCTTTTGTAGAGGGTGTCTGGATGTTTACAGTCCAGATCTGGTATCCTATTCTCTTTTTTAATCTAATATTTTGAAGCTAGCATGGTTTGCTATACTGATTTATATTAAAGACAGAATTAATTTTCGTTTGCTGTCAAGCTATCACTGTAATGATAGATCACAGTCCTGCTTCAGATGTTTCTCCTCTTCCTTTTCTACAGTGACATAGCAATAGTGAAATGCAATCCAGAGGCTCCTGCAAGATTACCCCATTTTAAACATTGATCACTTGTGAGTTACCTAATCTGCCAAAATTCATAATACTGTAGGCAATTTGTGTGTGTGTGTGTGTGTGTGTGTGTGTGTGTGTGTATGCAAAAAATTAAAATCTCAGGTGTTTTCCCACATCATAGTAAATAAGTTAGTTAAAAATATTTAAAATTCTGGTTAAAATCTCAGCTTAAAATCTTCTAAAATTCCTTACAGGACACTCTGCAAGGTCCTTTAAAAACCCCAGCTAAAATCCTACCAGTACCTTAAAAGTTTTTATATCTAGCAACGTTTCAACAGGCTCACAACCCTGTCATCTTCAGGCTCTCGTTAAGCTTAGATGTTATGGCTGTTTGCGAGGTCGGAGTTGTCGTTTATATGTACTAGCTGCTGCTGACATATGTTGGTTGGCCTGTAATTCTGTGTCCTGATTGGAGGACAGCAGTTTGTCTTCCTGCTTCCGTCTCTTAGCTGTTTGGCTACGTGTTACTGGCCCGGCTTTTTCAGATTCTCTATTATTATCTGTCAGCTGTAGAGGGGGAAGGATTCTGGTAGGCATCACAGCACCTCTGATTGTTAGTTGAGAACTCAGTTTGTCTTCTGGCTCGATCCTCTCTCTCTCCCTCCCTGTTACTGGCCACCCTCTGCAGAGAGGGAATAATTCTGGCAGGACTTACAACCCCGCTGGTTGCTTGTTGGAATCTCTGCTTCTCTCCTGATGTTAACATTCAAGTTTCTCTCAGTGCAGGTCCCCAAATACTTGATAACCTAGAGGCGTCGTCTCAGCTGTTCATGTTCTGCGGCCTCTTTTCAATTTCGATAGCCGCCCTAATTATTCTTTTATTGGGATGTTCCTCCTTTGCCACTGTTCTGGTTTTATTAAAATCAATATTGTGTCCTGTGGCCTTCATGTGTTGTACCAAAGAAGAAGTTTGCTCTTCTTTCCTCACTGCATTTTTATGTTCTTCTACTCGCACACTTATTCGTCTGTTTGTCTGTCCAATATAAGATGACTGACAGGTGGCACATGGCACTTCATATATCCCCTGGCTTTCCAACTCAATTTTGTCTTTAGGGTTTCTCACCATCGTTGATATTATATATATATATATATATATATATATATATATATATATATATATATGTAGGTCTTTGGTTATTCGGGTTTTCTCCCGCATAAAATTGGAAGTGTCTTGGCGACGTTTCGATTTACCCAAAGAGGAACAGACAGCACTACTTAACCTGAAAGAAGACACTAGCATAATAATCCTACCAGCAGACAAGGGCAACGCCACAGTGGTTATGAACATATCGGACTACCAAACCAAATTAACCAACCTACTCCAAGACTCCACATACAAACCCCTAAACACAGATCCCACCACCTACCTTGAAAAAACCACTAGATCCAAAATAAAAGCCTCTCCCATCAGCGAAGAGATCCAGCAAAAAATCATTCCCAGAGAGAAATCATCCAGATGCCCTAAGCTCTATGGTCTCCCCAAGATACACAAAGAAGGAACCCCACTTAGACCTATAGTCAGCTCCATAGGCTCACCTCTACAAAACCTAGCCAAATTTCTCGCCAAACAACTACAGCCCTATGCAGAAACCATCACCTCACACGTAAAAAACTCATTCCAGTTCATAGAGATCATAAAGAAACAAAATTTACAGCCCAGCGACCTACTCGTGAGCTTCGATGTCATATCCCTCTTCACCCAAGTGCCAATCAAAGAAGCCTTGACAGCTATCCAAAACAAATATAACCCCCCCCCCAAGCACATCCTAGATCTGACCAACCACTGCCTATCCAACACATACTTCATCTATAACGGACAAAATTACAAACAAATAGAAGGAGCACCCATGGGATCACCCCTCTCACCTGTCATTGCAAATCTCTACATGGAACATTTTGAAACCCAAGCTCTAGAAAAATCTGATCACAAACCCAAACTTTGGCTCAGGTATGTAGACGACACCTTTATAATCTGGCCACACGGGAAAGAAAAACTGGACAACTTCCTCACACACCTCAACAGCCTACACCCCAAAATACAGTTCACCATGGAAACAGAAACCAAAACCAACTTCCCTTTCTGGATGTCTTAGTCTACAAGAAATCCAATGGCTCCCTAGGACACACCATCTACCAGAAGAAAACACACACAAACCGCTATCTGAACGCACTCTCACACCACCACCCAGCACAGATCAACTCCGTAGCCAAGACACTCATCTCCAGAACAAAACGCTTAGCTGACGAACAACACCTAAAAACCGAACTATACACTCTCACTAACGTACTAACATCCAACGGATTCCAAAGAAATAAGATCACCAACCTAATTCAAAAAGAAACCCCCACTAAAATCCAAGACAGAGAACAAGAAAACGGCAAAGCCCTCCTCCCATACATAAAAGGCACCACAGACAGAATTAGCAAGATCCTCCACAAACACAACATCAAGACAGCATTCTGCAGAAACCGAAAAATATCCACCATCCTAAGAAACCCCAAAGACAAAATTGAGTTAGAAAACCAAGGAGTATATGAAATCCCATGCACTGCTTGTCCCACCACATACATCGGACAAACCAACAGAAGAATAAGTGCACGCACTGAAGAACACAAGAACTCAGTCAGAAAAGAGGAACCAACTTCTTCCCTGGTCCAACACTTTAAAGCCACAGGACATGATATTGACTTTAAAAAGACCAGAACTATCGCCAAAACTGAACACTTTAACAACAGAATAATCAGAGAAATAGAGATAGAAAAATGCCCACACAGCATGAATAAACGAGATGATACCTCCCGCCTACCAGCCATTTGGAAACCCGCCCTTATTGACAAACGAGTCCTTAACACAAAGAATGACACCAGACCCACACTCACGAAAACCACACAGGATATCACCACCACACTTCCACGCAAAAAGCAAACCCAGACCCACACCGATGATGAGGCACGACCACAGACTAGAAGCCAGACCAAAGTTGCATCATTGGCCAATTTAAACCCCTCCAATCCATACATGAAGCAAAATGACACCCACCACGAAGATGTGGCACGACCACGAACGTGAAGCCAAACAACAGCAATGCAGCTCACCAGCTCAAATCCCCCTGCAACTCAGACTAACCCGAGCACAGCCAAGCCCCCACCCAAACAGAGCACACCCCCAGCCAATCAGAGCACAGCCAACTCCCCATCTAATCAGAGCACAGCCAGGCCCCCAACCAATCAAAGCACATCTCCACCCAATCAGAACACAGCCATGCTCCCACCCAATCAGCTCCCACCCCCACTGGCAGTTAAAAGGAGGAAACAGCTGCAATCACACATTGCTCCTGGAAGCACGAAGCCGAGAACACCAGCCTGAAGATGACGAATGAGACTTCATTGAAACATCGCCAAGACACTTCCAATTTTATGCGGGAGAAAACCCGAATAACCAAAGACCTACATACAAACACCCGCGAAAACCTCAGAAAATATATATATATATATATATATATATATATATATATATATATATATATATGAATTCAATTCGTTTGCAATGTAGGAAAGCCTTCTTCATTTTTAGATTGGATGTACTTTCAGGCTGGTCACGATGGTCAGAAATCTGCTTAAGTTTCACTGTTCTTGGCATATGGGATTTCTTAAAACAGAGAAAGTGGGGAGGGAGAATGAATGAAACAAAAGGAACCTCAGGCTAAACAGCTACTAATGCAACATCACAAAACTCCAGTATCATTCACACTGGTGATTCACAACTTCTAAGGTTCTAAATCAAATTGTTGTTATTGAAATTTTGAGTAATGTTTAGTGAAAAAGGAAGGTGAAGGAAGAAATTGAAACTGAGTTCCGAAGTGAATAAATTATTTTAAGGCTCTAGGAAGAAATGTGAAGATCTTTTTTTCATGAGCCAAAGACAAGGGCAGAGAAGGAATATGGTTGAGTCTAAATCAATTGGCTAGAGCAGTGGTAGTCAACCTGGTCCCTACCGCCCACTAGTGGGCATTCCAGCTTTCATGGGGGGCAGTAGGGGTTTTGTCCCTACTTTATAAATCACCATTACTGTGGAACCGGTGGGCGGTTAGAAAATTTTACTACTAACAGAAATACAAAAGTGGGCATTAGGTATAAAAAGGTTGACTACCTGGGGTAGAGAATCCTTGGGAGTTGCTTGAAACTGCTAAGGATGAGAAACAGTGGTCTACATAAACACAAAGGCAATTTTTCACCTGTGCATAATGTCAATTTTAAAAAGTATTTTAGTGAACAATAGAAGTGATAAAAATAACCCTAAATAGGGCTAAACAAAGTCATTACAAAAACCACTTTCAGTCTTTGGACAGATTTCAAAGTTTTTAGTGAGAGATTAAAATACTCGCTCTGCTCACCAACACAAGGTTCCTTAAATCCTGGGAGAGATGGAATTTTTTAAAAATGAGACAATTACAGGAAAGAAGTCCTATCAACAGTTAGAAGAACATAGGATAGCAAAATAGAAGCTCAGTGAAGAAAGGCAGTCCATGATTGTAGATCAGATATCTGACATGGGAAAAAAAAGAGGAGAAATATGTAACAGCTACCATATTGGAAAGAGGCACTGATGAAAAAAGAACAGTCCTTGACTTTTCTAAAGATCCAATAGTTAAATTATACTACACTTGACATCATTCAATGAATGTTCTTAGAGGGCAAATATGATGTAAATCCTGCAACTGGATTTTCTGAAAGTTGCAACACCTGGTACAGTGATTGCATGCTGGAATGATATTGATTAGGCCAGGGGTGCACTTGGCGGTAATAAAAAAATAAAAAAAAGTAAAAATGGAGACCATGAGTAGGCACAGCACATATGGAAAAAAAATGTGCTTGGCTTTTTGTTCTCCTGCCCATCCCAACCCACGTGGAGACCCTATACTGAACTCTTCCAATATTAGCATTTTTATAAAGAAAGGAAGTCAGCGATAGTAGTAGAAGGAGGACAATTTAAGAATGCAACAGTGAGTACCATAGACAAATGCTAAGATCAATGGCTTAAGACTCTTAGACGTTTCCTATTTTATCTTGGCATTAGTAAGCAGACAGTTAATTGAAATAAGTGTTTTTAAAAGAAAGAAAGAAAGAAAGAAAGAAAGAAAGAAAGAAAGAAAGAAA
>WNWU01016989.1:24376-36105 GCA_012654045.1 Ptyas mucosa | reverse complement strand
GAGGAACTTTGGAGATCGTGGAAGGCAGGAAAACGCTAGGATTGCATGGGGGGAGGAACTTTGGAGATCGTGGAAGGCAGGAGGCAGCTCTTTAGCACAGCTAAAGCACAGTTCTTTAGCCAGATCTCTCCCCCCTACAAGCGAGGTTCTTTTAAACAGGGAAAGAAGAACGAACACATTTAGCAGGAAACTTTGGAGTTGCCTGATCATTAGCCAAGCCATCTTGGCAGCGCCATGCACCAGGCGGGGAACAGCTGTCTCACCAGGGAACGGTCGGTACCTAGTTGTCCTCTGGTAAGAGGTATGCCGGCCCACTTGGAAAAAGTGGGGGGGGGCGCATTGGGGGGGCATGCATGCACAGTGTGGGCACATGTGTAGAGGGAGCGTGGGAGTTGTCATGCACACATGCGTAAATGGGGGCGCGCATTGCATTATGGGTTCCGGCACGCAGGAGAGCGACAGCACACGTGCACTTAGACTTTTGGCACGCAATGCCAAAAAGGTTCGCCATCACTGACCTAGACAATTATACTTTTATATTTGTAATTATTAGAAACTGACTTCATCTATGTACTTGCAAAACGTTCTGCTTCCTAAAAAATAGTATATTAAAACCATTTTCTTAGTTGAAGAATTCTCAGATTATCATTTCAGTACCATTTGTTATTTTATTTAATTATTTTAGTTGAGACTTATTCCTATTGCTTGGTACACAGGCAGATTTTGCAATAATTCTAAATATTAGTTACATGATGAGCCACTATAACAGAATTGTATTAAGCTGGTATTGTTATGTTTATTTTATGTTGCTACAAGGTAAATAGGAACTGATTAAAAAAATCAGGTTATTCTGACTTTATCTGATAATAATTAATGTGTGAACATTGTCATCTGTGGCTGCAAAATGAAGATAAATGAAAAAAAGAGATAAAGAGGAATGTGTTGAGAACATGGAATCCATAAAAACTCACAAAGACAGATAGTAGAAATTATTCTTATTCACTATATAAAGTGGTTGAGACAGCTTTTATCTCTCTTTATTGAATGTAGAATGTAAAATGTCCCATGTGTCTATATTATGATAGGTATTTTACTACTGCAGATGGCATACATCTTTGCAAGGCATGCGGATTTAATTGTGGATTTCTTAGAAGACATTGTGTGACATTAAAAGAAAATGTGTCCCAGTGCTATGGTTGCGTGTGAAGTTTTTCTATTATTAGAAAAGCTGTTCTAATTATTTTGTACAAGAGTATAAAATGAAGGATGACAATAATTACTTCATGTCTAACATATTACTCTATTAAACGATGGAATTGCCTTCTCTTATAGGGTGTTTATAATAAATCAGCAAATACTAGAAATACCAGAATTGTGTATTTCTTTTGTTCTTGTAGGAAAAGATGCACAAGTTGTTAGAAGTGTATGAACGCCTTGGTGGAGAAGAAGATATTGTTAATCCTGCCAATGAATTGATTAAAGAGGGTCATATTCAAAAACTGTCAGCAAAGAATGGCACAGCACAGGATAGGTATTTATTTCTGGTGAGTCACTTGGTTTCTTTGGTATAAAATCTTTTACTCTGTCCACATAAGCTCCTTTGACTAAGTCAACCAATCCTTGGCACACCTGCCCAGGCCCAGTAAATTCTATTAGTAGCTTTTAAACAGTATTTCTACCCTTCTTGGCTAGCTTGTGTTATCAGTATTCAAAGAGTATTCCAAATATTTTAGGAATAGTTGATGTCTGGCTTTTTTTCCTTTAGTCTTAGCAAAGGGTTTTGTGTGCCTGTGTGTGACTAAATTTTGGGGGCTTTTTGCTGGTGTGTTTATTGGTTTTTTATGTGTTTGAATGTGAATACTGCTATTAAAGAGAATCTGGGTAGAACAAACAATGTTATTTAGCAAATGTTGTTTAGCATGCAAAGCTGTGCCTTCCTAGTTACGTTTACCTTACCTTTGATCAATTGGTGAGAATCTTGATAAGGGGACAAAAACACACCAGGAATAAGCCAGAATTCTGAGTTCAAACATAACCATGGATAAAACAGGGTGTATTTGTAAAACAACTTCAATCCACATTATTAAGTTTCTAATTGATTGCCATAATATAAACTGTGGTTTGTGGTCTGATAGGTTTATAGGCAAAATCAATCCTTCTGCAACTTTAGCCCAAAACTATAATTAGGAATCTACAAATAATCTGCAAGCCTTACCCTATCTTTATATCTAAAAATTCATTTCAAGTGCAATTTTTGTAGTGTTATATATGATACAGCAATATACTTTATTGTCCCTGAATCCTCTATTGTGACGTTACATATGTGTTCACAATAATATAAAAGTTAAATTTGGGTTTATTAAATATAATAAAGAGCATATGTAAACAGGAGATGTTGTCAATGAGAGATAAGGAAACATAAATGAGTAATTCTGGAGTTTGCGTACTTGCAATCCTATCAATTTATGACCACAATTGATCCCAGAATTTATGTTGCTAAGTGAAATTGTTAACCAAATCACTGCAGTTGTTAATTTAATTGCATAGTTATTAAGTGAATCTGGCTTCCTCATTGATTTTGGTTGTCAGAAGGTGTCAAAAGGAGATTACATGACCCTGGGACACTACAATGTTCATAAATATGAACCACTTGCCAAGCATCTGAATTTTGATCATGTGGCCATGCGGATGCTGCAAAGTGAAAAACAGTCATAAGTCCCTTTTTTCAGTGCCGTTGTAACTTTAAACGGTCACTAAATAAACTGTTGTAAGTTGAAGATTACTTATATATCAAATTTCCAGTATGGATAAAGATGGAACTGAACAATGTTGGCATAGTTATCTGCTGATATATCAAATGAATTGTGCTAAGAATTTATCTAGAATACTTTTAAGGAGCAGTTTAGTGTAGAGCAGTGGTGGGTTGCTCCTGGTTCTGTCCGGTTCTATAGAACCAGTAGTAAAACCGGCGGGAGGCTCCACCCACCTGCTACAACGTCATCATGGGTGATCCGCTGCGAACCAGTCATAAAGATAAGTAGGACCCACTCCTGGTGTAGAGTTACAGTTTGGATCATATTCATGTCCCCATTCAACCACGGCGCTCACTGGGTGACTCTGGGCTGATCACTGTATCTAGTAAGATTGCTGTAATTATCAAAACAAATTAGGAAGACCCATATATGTGGCCTTGAAGTCCTAGAGAATGCTGAAATACAAATACAATAAATAAAATACAAAACAATAACTCAGTACATGTGCAGATATGCCCTAAAGGCAGTGGTGGGATTCAAGTAATTTAACAACCAGTTCTCTGCCCTAATGATTTCTTCCAACAACCAGTTTGCCAAACTGCTCAGAAAGTTAACAACCGGTTCTCCCGAAGTGGTGCAAACTGGCTGAAGCCCACCACTGCCTAAACGGAATGTGCACAGATTATTTGTGGTAGTGAGGAAGGGTAAAATTAGGGTACTTCCCCTAAAAGTATACCATACAGTACATCTAAATCTCCCGATTCTAGAATCTTCTGATAAATAGCAAAATATACAAATGTGTGTTTAATAAAGCTATGTTTTATGATTCATTAAAAAGCGACATGAAATATTTGGTTTTTGATATACATATACACGTGTGTGTGTGTGTGTGTGTGTGTGTGTGTGTGTGTTATTCTTATGAAATAATTATGTAAGAACAACTACAAAACAAATATCTTTTTTGTTATTTACAGTTTAACAGCATGGTATTATACTGTGTTCCAAAACTGAGATTGATAGGTCAGAAATTCAGTGTTCGTGAAAAGATTGATATTGCAGGATTGCAGGTTTGTATCTGATTCTTTTGGTTTTGCTTTCTGGTATATGTATTTCTAGTCTTTGTTAAGATAAATACTTACTGTTTTATTTGTAATAAGGAATTCATTTCTGAATGATCTTCTCCTATTGAGAGAAACACATTAGTTTGTCTGATTGTGATTAAAATTAAATACTAAAAAATGCCAAAATGTTGATTTGGTTTTCTAGGTCCAGGAAATAGTCAAGCAAAATGTGACCCATACTTTTTCAATAACAGGAAAGAAAAGATCCTTGGAGCTACAAGCCAGGTACAGATTATTTTTCATCTCCTAAATATATTTATTTATTTATTTTGAATTGGACCTTTCCTATCCTAAACTTCTAATGTAACATTAATAAATATTAAAAGGAAAAAAGTTGATGCATCTTATTTGTTTTATATTGCTTAGGCAATTAACTGTCCTATGTTCAAGCCCAGCAAAGAATGATTGCTCTTCACTTATAGCAAAAGTGGAGCATTGAGTCAGGATTAAATCCCTCTTGCTGAGAATGTGTAGCTCCTGAGGAGATCCCACTACAAGGAATAAGAAATATTTGAGGCATCAACTCTCGGGATGGCTTTGCCTTCAATCTTTCATACACGTTCATGAGAGAGGAAGGGGAAGAGAGCACTGGAGAACTACCCTTACCCACCTCTCACTTTTCCTATTGGAAAGTGCCAAGCAAATGCTTCAAGGGAGCCCTTTGAAATAGTGTCTTGAGCCTCTTTTGCAGTTTCAACAAGACAGACAAAGATCCAATGAAGCAACTCGCTGCTTCCAAATGCTTCTGCCTTGAAGGCTGGCCTCCCATGGAGCCTGGTTTGTTTAGCTCATTGGAAAAAATGAAAAGTGCAAGAAATCTGAGGAGGTGACAGTATAGTGTGCACAGAGCACTCTAAGGTGGAGGCTACCTGGGGGGTAACATTATTTCTGAGTGAAAAAGCACAGTGGGACAAAAAGCCTCTGGAATTCTTTGTTTCATGGTTCTCCAGAGCCTTGCAACAGAAGTACAAGAGCAGAAACAAACAGAGACTTTAGTTTAGCTGGCTGGGGTCTAGCAAGATGTGAAGCTTTGCTCCCTAGTTTATTGCTTTCATATATTAAAACAATTCCAGATATTACATTCTTTATCTCTGGTTATCAAAGAACTGATACTATAAAAAGAAAGGCAAACATCCTTTGTTCTAATTTTATAGGACTGAAGAAGAAAAGAAAGATTGGATTCAGGTAATATCTATCTTATCAAGGTTTTCCATTGCTTCGCTCTGTGTCTTCCCAGGGCACTGTGCATTTGCAATGCACAGCTCAGGCAATTGTGGCTTCCAAGGATGGCTGTGGGTTCCCACTGCATTAGGCGGGCAGGAAGAGCTGGAGGCAGTCCCTTGCCTTACTGAATCTAAGGGCTGGGAAGGAAGAAACCTGTAATGGCATGGATTGGGGTGGGTCCTCAGCTAACAACTGGTGGAATGATAGGATGTGATATAATATGCCAGGATGTGATATGACATGACATATGTATTATAATAATTTATAATATCTGTGTATGTTTATGTATGTGTGTGTGTGTGTATTTTAAATCTGTTATATATATATATATATCCCATTTCTACACCTAAGATTGGATTGGATTATAATTAAGGCAGAATTTTCCGCTTTTTCATGCTCATCACTATTTTGAGCTGTGTCTCTTTCATAACAATATCTTTTCTTCCTTCACCTTACTGGAATCTTTTAGACATTCCATCTCAATTGAAGTCTACACTCTGGAAATTGAGAATCGGTCAAAAACCACTGTGGTTTTCTTTCAGAGCAGAAAAGATTCATTCACAATACTTGCTTTGGATTAAAACTTCATGAGATCATAATTTGCACTAACTCCATTTTCATTGGCAGCCTGATATGTACTCTATTTCAATAATGCAACTTAACTTTTTAGATTTCTGAGTTACAATCTCATCCGCTCCCTTCTTCAAGATCCATTATCTCTCTTATTCTTCTCACTAAACAATTGAGATAAACCTTGTATTCAATTAGCAAAAATTCCTAGCCCTCATTATCTGTAAGACACTTTGTTTTCTGAATAATGTTAATCTGCAATTTTTAGACTTGAAAAGGTAAAATAGTTAAACAGTTGAAATCTATTAATGATAATTTAAGAAAAAATATTGTGTGTTTTGCTGGTGTAAGACTGCTGAAAATTGTTTTTACTTATTACTTTTCTTTGAAACTACCACAGGTTATTCAAGCAACAATTGAAAAACATAAGCAGAACAGTGAAACATTTAGGGCTTTTAATAACTCTTTTTCTCAAGAAGATGAGCACTTCCCAGATTCATCAGTAAGTAATCTAAGCCTTTAAAATATATTGTATGGCAGATACACATTTTCACACAGTTAACAATAGTGTCTGAAGAGTTTGGTTGTGACGCCTATTCGGTAGTATCATATTCATATTTAGTGGGATCTTTTGAGAGGTCTGGATTTCACCTGCGAGGCAGAAATAAAAGGCTGAAATGTAAGAAATGGGAATTCTAAATTAAATTTTGTTTAATTAATTGATTTGATTTAGCAGTTGCCTGATTCCAAGTGACTTTAGAGAAAACTACACTTTAAAAAGTAAAACACAATAAAATAGAAGAAAAGTACAAATCTATAATACACCAAAGAAAAATTTCGGTTTAACAAATACTCTAACCAAAGTACTTGGAAATATTGGGGATATTGGGGAATACAAGCCTGGAAAAACAGCTAAGTTTTCAAAATCTTTGAAATATCAGGGGAGAATCATACAGATCTCTGGTGAGATGCTGTTCCAAACTTATTATAGGTTATTCTTAATATATGCATACTGTGGTGCTTAGAAGTTGGTGAACTCTTTTTGAATTTTCAACATTTCTGCATAAGTATGACCTAAAATGTAATCAGTTCTCCATACAAATTCTAAAACTAGATAAAGAGTACCCAGTTAAACAAATGCGTCAAAAAACATTATATTTGTTCATTTATTTAGTTGCATTTTTTGCTGCCCAAGAGTTACTGAAAGCAAAGGTTGACATACTTCTGTCACACCCAAATATCTAGCTTTGAATCATTTTTCTCAATAAATAAATGTGAAAAGCAACAAAATTCTATAGTAGCTAAAATGCTTTTCACGTCTTTTTATAGCAATCATTCATACAAATTTTAGGTATCCTCAAATACCTTTCTAGCATACTGCTGTGTGGTCCTAATAATGCCAGTTGTTCATTCTAGGTCAATTGCAAATATCAGGATAATACCAGAAAGTACAATGATGTGCTGACACAGTAATTCTAATCTTTCTCAATGTAGGGTTTATTGGCCGATTTGTGATGGATTATTATATTTATTTGTTTTATTTGTGAATAAATTACTCACAAATAATTATTATTTTTACAAATAACTGAAGGCAACAAACATATCCACCCCACCTTCCACCTCCCACTTTGTGTCAGGTGAGTTGGGTTGAGAGAGAGTGATTGGCCCAGAATCACCCAGCTGACTTTGATGGCTAAGGTGGGACTTGAACTCACAGTCTCCTGCTTTCTAGCCTGGTGCCTTAACCACTAGATCAAATATTTTTATTTAAAAAAATTATATACTTTAAATATTTATTTCGAATAAATAAAATACTTAGAATATTTTATTTGGAATTATCTTTCTATTAATTTCTTAAAGCCCTTGAGTCTAATTTCAAGATTGATTTGTTTTTGTTTGCTTTTGGCTTTCTCTTATCAGATAGCGAGCACCAGTTCCATGGAATCTATGCCAGGAACAGACAGTAGCAGCAGCACATCTGCAGGGGTAAGCAGTTGTGAAACCGATGCCTCATTAAAGCAGATGTCAGAATGCTTTGGTTAATGGGGCGCTCTCTGTGTGAGTGCACATAGTGTGCATTTGTGCATGCGCATGTGTAGGAAACAAACTGGTTTAGATAAGTCGTATTTCCTCTTTCCATTTTACTTACTACAAAAGCATTTTTGCAACGAGCAAAGGTTATGCTTTACCTTTTCTAATACAAAGCTTTAACACATATCTGATTTATGAAACCTATCAGCCCTAATTTCCTGTACTTTCTTTAAATGCAGTTTGCTGCACATTCAAGCAGACACTATAAACTATAGCAACATACATAGTATATGACAGATGACTCACAAACTGCTCCAAATTTTCAGTTGCTCAGATACCAGACTGTACTTTTCATATGAAAATCCCCAGTTAACTCTAGGCTAAACTGCTCTGCCTAATTCATCTGCACCAGACTTCCTTATAATTAGGGTTGCCATCTGATAATAGAAATTGTTGCTAGTTAATCAGTTGTGTTTCCGCCTAGTAACTGATCGCCTTATTAAGTCTGTGTAAATCTACATATGAATAGACCAGTGCTACTAGAGAGGAAAATGCATCCTTCCCTTTATATTTGCACATGAATGTTGCAGCAGGTGCCACCAGAAAATAGAAGAGGCGTTTCCTGGAGATAGAAGAATGTCCATCCTACAATCAGGGCTGGCTGAAGATGCTGTGCTGCCTGGGGTGAAGATAGCTCAACTTAGAATGATATTTTTGGCCTTTGTGGTGTACAAGCATTGCTGTGTTATAAATGTAGTCTCTGGGATTGCTTCATCCACAATGCTCTGACAACCCTTCCTGAAAGAGAGAGGGAGGGGGAGAGAGAGAGGGAGGGAGAAAGCAAGCACTGCTCCCCTCTCTAGTTGAACAAATATAGATAATACCAGCAATAGAGGGCCAATCATAGATATTCCCTACCCACCTGGATTACAGTGGTTTTACCACAACCCCCTATTGGAGGGAAACTCGAATTTGTTTATTATTTTGATAAAAATAAGCATGTCTCCCTTCTAAGGCACACACATTCTTCTTGCATTTAAATCATTTAAAAGAAAATAAAAATATAACTAATACCTTTATTTAACCAAAGCAAACAAAGATTCAAGCAGTCCTCACCTTACAAGCATTTGGTTACCAACTGTTCGAAGTTACAGTGGCCCTGAAAAAAAAAGTCACATATAACTGGTCCTCACTCTTAATAACTTTTGTAGCATTCCCACAACATCATCAAAATTTGGTGCTCGGCAACCGGCATGTATTTAGAACAGATGCTGCATCTTGGGGTCATGTGATCACTATTTGTGAATTTCCCAGCTGGCTTCTGACAAAGTCAAAGGAGGAAGCAGAACCACTTCATGACTGTGTGATTCAGTTAACAACTGCAGTGATTCATTTAACAACCATGGCAAAAAAAAGGTTATAAAATTGATACGACTCCGGTAATAACCATTTGCTTAGCAGTGAAAATTGTGCTCTTAAATCAAGCAGGAAACCTTTTAGTATCTCAGAGAAATGGGTCTTTTTAAAAGCCTCCAGTGTTGGAGCATTCACAATTATTAGAGGCAAGTTGTTCCACGGATTAATTGTTCTAACCATCAGGAAGTTTCTTCTTAGTTCTAGGTTGATTCTCTCTTTAAAAATTAGTTTCCATCCATTACTTCATGTCTTGCTTTCTGGTGCTTTGGAGAATAGATTGACCCAGGGGTGAAATATAAAATTTGTTACTACTGGTTCTGTGGGCATGGCTTGGTGGTGATGAGGGTAATGTGACTGGGTGGGCATGGCCAATTTTTTTTTTAACTTTTCAAAGCATTTTTTCTAATGCTCTGCCAATCAGGAAACTCAGCTGGGATTGTCAGAGACTTTTCAAAGCATTTTTTTACCACCTCTTCAGCCAAGAGGTTGCAGAAAAAAATGCTTTGAAAAGCCTCTGACGATCCCAGCTGAGCAGGGCGATTATCAGAGGCTTTTTTTTTTTTTTACTTTTAAAAAACCCATTTATTCCATCTAGCCGGGCTGGCTTGATCCCATCCTCTCAGTTTTAATTGAATTCGGTTTTAATTGGATTGTTTTAAATTGTTGGGCCAAAATTGTTTAATGTCTTTTAAATTGTTTTTAAAATTTTATGTGCTATGTTTTATCTCGGCTGTGCATCGCCCTGAGTCCCGCAGGAGAAGGGCGGTATAAAAATAAAATAAATAAATAAAATAAATAAATAAAAGCATTTTTTCGTCAGAAGAGGTTATAGAAAAAATGCTTTTAAAAGTAAAAAAAAAGAGCCTCTGATGATCCTGTGGCTCAGCTGGGCATGGGGGGGGGGCGCAGGGATTTTTGCTACCAGTTCTCCGAACCACTTGCCACCATCGCTACTGGATCGGGCGATCCGGTCCGAACCGGGAGCATTTCACCCCTGGATTGACCCCCCTCTTCTTTGTGACAGCCCCTGAGATATTGGAACACTTCTATCATGTCCTGTCATGTCTCAGTCCTTCTTTTCACTAGACTAGACATATCCAATTCCTGCAACTATTCTTCATATGTTTTTTATGATTTGAATAATGATTTTAATGAATTATTATAAAATCATTTATATTTATTCATATCACTTAACTAAATGTGGGCTAAGAGAAGTTACTGAAACCCTCTGGCTCTACTTTAAGAAACTTTGGCTTGAACTGTAGGAGCAAAGCCCATTTTTATCTAACCATGCAAGAGTTGTTGGTTGGCAGCTCTCCATTCAATGTATGCCTCATCTCAGTTGCTTAAGCTCATTTGTGCTAGGAATGGCAGATAGATATAAAATATGTTACTGCTTTTCAGATGTGGTCAAAGGTAAAAAGAAGCATAAATACCCTGAGTTATTTGAGCCACACAAATATTAACTTGCTATGTTTATAATGGGGGAGCAGCATGCTGTCGGTCACTAACACATACATAAACTTGCTAGATCCTTCCTAGGATTTGCACACGTCCATCTCATCTGCAGTGCCTGAGTGTGGCTATGAAGTCCAGCCAGGCAGGAAGTTATGCTGCCTTCTTTTGTCCTTGAAATGGTAGATGTCCCTCCCTCACCCAGAGGTTAGTTGGTCCGTACTAGAAGCTCCAGTTCCCAAAGACTAAGCTTTTAAATAAGTGGCTCAGTTTCCCCTTTTGATCAAAATGACCAAGATCACACAGTTCTAAAGAGCCTAATGGTAGTATAGAATCAGCACCGGATTAAAAAGAACCTCTATGAAGGGTTTTTATTTAATAAAAGCAACAAAGTAAGATTTGAGAAAATAATCTATCTGTGTGCATCAAGTTACTTGAGGCTGAACTCTATAAAATCATTAGCTTTAAAACAAGATAGAAGGACGTGGGAGAATGGAAGCAAATAGAAGAAATCACACACACACACACACACAAATCCTTCCTCATTCATCTACTGTATTTTTTGCAGCCCAATTTCTCTTACTGGTTTCAGTGCTTCAGGACTTTTTGAGTATCGGGTTCAATCCCAGCCCCATCAGGAAAATGTACTTTTACAGTGTTTTTGGATGTACCGGTGCACTGGACTGACTCCCTGGGGGAAAAGAAATGTCTATCTTTTTCTCCGTCTAAATCCCGCCCATCTGCCACTCATTGAAAGGGAGTAGTTGCTTTAATTACAGATTACTTAAGAGTTGTCAGCTAGTCATCAGCCTTCTGGATCTACTGCAATTTTAGTAGTGTTTCTCTTTAGAATGTCATTTGTGTCAGTTACTTAATAATGATGTTTTTTGAATAGACTATGTATGACTTTTGTTTTTAATAGAAAAGGAAATAATCCTGTTAAAATTAGTGCTCTTTAAAATGCACAGGAGGGGTACGATGTTAAATTGGAACTTCGTACTTTCACATGGTGATGTGAATGTAGTAATTCTCTTTTACTTGATCTTGTGCTTGATAAGAGATAATTAACCAGTACAGCAGAGGCGAAGTCTGCCACTTGGTGGTGATAATAGTTAGCAGACCAGAAACCACCTTCTTCGTACTGTTCAGCGTGCTAATA
>WNWU01016989.1:0-24276 GCA_012654045.1 Ptyas mucosa | reverse complement strand
TATATATATATATATATATATATATATATATATATATATATATATACTTGCACATTGAGATATGACCACAATTTAGTTTGGAAAACTAAAGTGGTAAAGTTCAGGGGGAAAAATAGATGGGATTATATACGTTAGTAAATGATCCTTGATAGTTTTTTATTTTTTAATTCCAAAGCAATAGAGATTGTTATTATTGCTGCTGCTACTTTAAATTTGCAGGCTGTCCCTGCCTTAGTGGGAAATAGCCCTCTATTCGTTGAAGTTTTTGTGATGAATTTGTTGACGTATCTAAAATGAAAACTCCCAATATGTTCAAAAGCCTGAAACAGTGTGTAGAATCAAATATATGAGACTTAATTATATTTTCCTGTAATTTCATCAGCCATTTGGAATAACTTTATTTTCTTTCTTTTTTTTTAATATTGTAAGCTTTGTTGAAGAGACAAGGGGATTCAAAGTGGGTAATGACATGACATCAACCAGGACAAGAAGCAAGCTTAATTTCCCATAAGCATACATGTAATTAACATTTAATTAAATGCAATTAAATTCATCATGTATTTAATAATTTTTAATATCATTCCCATTAGAACTTCCAATTTAGTGGCAGTCTTTAGAAAGGCTCTGGCAGACCATGCCCAAGAAATGATTTGAATTTGTATCCAGCATTAAAATATACTGTTGCAAACAGACAGAGAAAACATGGGGATGACCTTTTCACTTATGACAATGGACTTATGACAATGTCCAAAATTATCCCTGATGGGACAGCAGGTATATTTTTCTCTTGCTTCCCCCAGCAGGTGTTGTCTGCTAACTGAGCTATAAAACGGACAAGTATCCAGGCTTGTCCATGGATTTCACATCAGGATATTTGTACAACAATACACTTGGTCATGATCGAATTCACAGAGAATACTGCAACCACCTGTTGCTCTGCCCTGGTGTTGAGGTTGATATACTACCCAAATCCCTGTTAGTCTGATTGTCCAGTCAAGTTTTGTTGATATATGACAGGTCTGCCTGCTTCTCCAGCATCGGATCATTGTTTGTTGTCCGTGAAGCAGAGATTTTCAAAATATATATTAATACGACAAGCTTTAATTCAGGAAAAATATTTGTAGTGGTGGATCTAATGGAATACTAAAGATTCAGAAGAACATTTGTGCTTCTTTTAAGTGTCTGGTGTTATATAGGCAGCCCTGCAGTAATTTGAGCATCCTTGCCTAAAGAAGTGACACATCAACTAAAGATGCTAAGAGTTTCCCCAATTTTTCTGCATCATTTTTTCCTCTACGGTATGAGGTCTAGATTCTGAAAGATGAAGTGGACTATTGTGATAGTCTACCAATATATAAATAGACTTTACCGAAAATCTGGAATTGTTACTAGGTGTGCCTTAGAAACTTTAGCCTTTGTCAGAAGTTATTTAATGTTTTGTTTTAAAAGTGATCAGACTAACAAACTTTGAATCTGGGCAATTTCAATGCTCTTTTACTCTGCATAGTTTAAATATGTGCCTTACTGATATTAGATAAGACGATACCAGCATTTTATTGATTTGTAGTGATCTTTCTAAATTTCATTTTTCATTCCAGGCTGAGTGCTGCAGAAAATCCTCAAAATCAAAAAAAGATAAAGAGAAACAAGCTTGCAAAAGTTGCAGTGAAAGCTTTAACTCCATTACAAAAAGACGACACCATTGCAAGCAGTGTGGGGCAGTGAGTCTTAGAATAAAACCTGCATTATTTCTGTTAATTTTGATCATACATAGCAAATATCCTGTAATGTCAGAAGGTATGATTCAATAAATTGCAACAATAGAACTAAATACTGATTACAAAAATATCAATCCAAGGTGCTTCCTGTTCCATACTCTACTTTTTCTTCTATTTGATATTTATAAAAAAGAACTTGCTAATTAGACATCTGTTACTGGATGTAAATACTTATTACATTGTTCCCTCTTTTTATTTGTTTGTGTCCTCAAATAAAAGAAGTTGTTATTGGCAACTGCTACATTGCTTCTGAAAATGTTCAGTAAATAAATAAAGATACATTAAATAGGACAAGTTCAGTTTGGAAAAAATTAAATTGGGGCTCCTGATTATTTTCTCTGTCTATCCTGTCTCGGGCTGAGCATGCAGGCAGAGTTGATCAATTGGCTTACCTTGATGTTCAAGCACTTACAGGCAATGGTTTACAGACCACAGGTGCATGTATGTGCATGTGTGTACTAGCACTGCTTACAAAAAGGAAGATTCTGAGAGAGACCAAAGCAGAATCAGGAGGTGGAAGCATAGTCAAGAAACAGAAGTAGTTCAGGTGTCACTCAAGGATCCAAGGTGAAATTGCTGAGCTTCAGGTGGCATATGGGATCCAGAGACAAAAGAGCATGGATCCAAGGTTGAAGCAGTTGTTTCCAACAGACAGCCAAGAACAACTCTGATAAATCCAGTTGCCTGACATGGCTTAATTAAGACCATTGTTGCCTTTGTTTTTCAAGGATATGATCACTTCAGCCCTCTGAAGTTTGTAGTAGTTGTCAAGCTGGGTGTATACTCAAAGTAGAGAATTCCACCATGTGATTTGTCCCACCCTGTTCCTGATAGTTGCTGGTGAAATCAGCCTCAGATTCTTGGCTGTTCCCCGAGTCCTGAGGCTGACATTCATTCAGAATAGGTGACTCAGCATTGGAGACCATGACAATTTGATATATTGAAATGAAGAGACTGCAGAGTGAATGTCAGATTTACAAAGCACCAATCAATACCTTTTCACAAATTGTCTCTTTAAAATTTTTATTCCAATAAGAAAACCTTTTAGAAATATCAAAAATAGCCAAATAGTTCTGTAAAACATCAAAGAAAAAGGAAAATCTATATATGTTTGCTTTTGTAGAGAAAATAACATAGAGTATTATTATTCCTTAATGTTCTTCAAGTAGATGAAGCAAGCAGGAGGTAACTATATCTTGGATATTGGTACTGAAAATCTTAGTGCTACAATTCAGTTTAATTGTTTTTAGGAACAGAAATCAATGCTGTTATCAAGATACTTTTTCCTAATACTGGTGTTGTTGTTTAATCCAGGTTATCTGTGCCAAATGTTCTGAATTTAAGACTCTTGCTGATAATAGTCGCCAAAACCGGGTATGCAAAGATTGCTTTCAACTGTCATCAGCAAACCTGTGCATCTCAGGGACCGAAGGTGCAGGAGAACAAAGGAAAAAAATAACCATGGAGGTATATTTATCATGTTTAATTGACTATAAACTGGCTGATTGCCTCGACAAAAGTAGTTTTCATTGCTTTTTCCTAGTTTTATTTTTTATTAATTGGAAAAAACAACAACAAAAAAGCAAAATGAAGACAAGGGGAAAGAATACGTATACATCGATAAAATAAATGTTATACTAAAGCAACGAGTGAAACAAAAATTAAATTATAAAAAGTTTTTTAAAAACATAATCAGAAAAAAAGAAAAGAATAGGAAAAAGCATTCTAGTAGCATCTCTCTCCCCTTCTTCTACCTGCTACTTGAATATTTTTATACTTGATTTTATTATTACTCATTTCTCTTTGAATCATTTGAATGAGGTTGATGATTTTTAAAGCCGTTTCACTTTTTCTTCAAAAACCATATTCTGAGAGTCTTAGCTTGCCTTGCTTTGTGATACATATAAAGGGAACCATTCCTGCTTGAATTTGCTTAGATTTTTGCTAAGAATATATACAGTCATTTTTCCCCTTTGCTGCATTTCCCCCCATTTTTAGTCTTCCAGTCCTGTTGCCAAAGTTTCTGTTTTCCAATGTTGTGCTAAATTGATTCTTGCTGCTGTACTTCAGCACATATTTTAACAATTTGAGATGCTTTTCATTTAGATTCTGTGAGGTCATAGCTAATAAATAGGGATGATTTTAATTTGAAATTATTTTCAGAATTTTTTTAGAAGTTTTGGTATACTTATTTCCAGGAGTTTTGAGTCTATTGGCAAAAACAGTATGTAATAGTAAAATATTCATTCTTTGTTGGGATATTTCCAAGGTTTATCATTATATCCTTGGAATTAATTGATGGAGTTTTGCAACCATCTATAGAACATTTTGTACTAATTTTCCCTCAAATTGTGGCTTGGTGCAAATTGTATTAATGTTTTCTGTAGTTCTTCCCATTGTCCTATTGTTATTTCTCCTTTCACATATTGCATCCACTGTATCATACAATTTTAATTATATTTGAGTACCAATTTGTAATTCTATCTTAATAAATCAACTTGATTCTCTGTCTTTAAAATGTTGTCTTTTTTCTCACTGTCCCTCTTTCCTCTGAGATTGCTTTTTAGTTTTCCAGTTATTTGCAAATACATTAACCAGATTCCTTCCTTTATTAAGCAATTCTTATTGTGTCTTTTCTTAATAAATTCAGATGTATCTTATTGGCATATGTGATCAGATCTTTGTTACTATTCTCCTTGAAGTAAAGAACATTGTTCAGTGATGTTAGAAGTAAAATTGTTGGACTTAGCATTGCTTTTAAGGAATTCTAAGTTTTTAACAGATTTTCTCTTATAATATGCCCCTTCATATTCTTGTCATCTTTTGTTTATACCATAGATATTTAGAAAGTTCATTGACTAAGTTTTCTCTTCAATAATTGGTATTCTGCTGTTAGAAAATTTTATAGCAGATTCTCTGTTTATGTTACAATTTAAGGAACTTGGATGGAGAAGTTTATGGTTGGGAGAAGAAGTCTATTTCTATAAAATCTTCAATTCTTCATATTTAGTGATTATAACAAAAATGCACAGTCCATAGGTATGAGAGGGAAAACAAATTTGTTGGCATGTAAAGGAAGGAAAAGTAGGAAGAAAAAAATGGATAATCACAGAATCAATGGAAAAAAACAATGCTCTATCTTTGATTTATTGAAACAATCTTGGTGATAAGGTTTTGTTGTTGTTGTTGTGTGTGTGTGTGTGTGTGTGTGTGTGTGTGTATTTCAGACAATTTCATTATTCCTTTCTCTTCTTATATCCATAGTTCTTAATCTATTTTTATATTGAAATGAAAATTTGTATATCATGAAACAAAATCCAATCTTTTAGAGCAACTCTAGGGGTATAGGGAGAGCTATTTTATACTGGATTTAGCATAAGGATTATTTTAATACTAGCACATAAAAATCTTGGTCTCTATTTAATCTGTAAGAAATACGTTAAATATCCTAATGAATTTTAATTCGGTTGTTTTGAGTGAAATTGTAATTTCTTTACTCAAGTGTTAAGATCTTGTATTCAGTAACAGAATGTCCTCAGAAGCTGGATATTTTTCCACTATCCTCTATTTTGTTAGTATCCATATGTGGCTGGACTGATTGATTGACTGACTGATTGATTGATTACATGCTAACGAGTTGTATTCAGCTCCTAGCAATCACCTAAATAATTTTCTCCATAACAATCTCTCTCTAACCTGGTCTTTCAGGTTTCTCAGTGGTGCCACTCATCACCATTGTAATTGAGTCCATCCACCTTGCTGTTCGTCGTCCTCTTTTTTTCTCTTTTCTTCCAACCATTCCCAGCATTCTAAGCCAGTGTGGAAAAATAAACCCCTTTCCTGTGACAATTGGGAATTTTCATTTATCCCTCCAGCAGTGCTACACTTCATTCCCAAATTAATTTTCAATTTCCTCCAAGCTACTTTAAGCCTGAAAATACTTCTCATGTGCTAATAATTGTTCTTAGTTTGTATTGTGCAAGTGAAGTTTGCACCAATAATCTAATTCAGATTATATGAAAAGTTATCTAAACTTCTGTATATTTAAAGTTTGGTTTATTGTTAAATCATTCTTCCGTGCACATTTGCTATGTGTGAACCAATAGTTGAACCAGGATGTATTAGCATCTATAATGAATGATAAATGCATGAGAATATAAATATATATTTTATTATTTTTACCAGAAACCAAGCATATTGGGCTCAGAAAACAGTCTCTTCAGTAGCCACCTCCTGTTTCATGAGAAAGGAAAGACTTGGTGTAAAGTGTGGGTCACAATTCTTAAGACAGAGCCTCTTGTCTTATATCTCCAAGGAGAAAACCAGGTAAATACTTCAGAATTTTACAACTGAAAAATAAGTTAGACTGGTAATTCTCAAGCTCTCGGCTGGAATGTTCTTATCTGCTGTTAGGAAACTGCTGGCATGCCGAGGTACGCACCAAAAATCTATTTACACTTTGGAAGCCTACCTGTTTATCTCTGCATGATCTACTATATAGAATTTCCCTTTTTCCAATCATCCTTCTTTGTTAGGCCTTCCTGTATTTACATTGAGCCACAGTGATGCAGTGGTTAGAGTGCAGTATTGCAGTCTACTTCTGCTAACTGTCGGCTACCTGCAATTTGGCAGTTCAAATCTCACCTGGCTCAAGGTTGACTCAACCTTCCATCCTTCCACGGTGGGTAAAATGAGGACCCCAGATTGTTGGGGGCAATATGCTGACTCCGAAAACCGCTTAAAGAGGGCTGTAAAGCACTGTGAAGCGGTATATAAGTCTAAGTGCTATTGCTATGTCCAATATGATCAGTGTCCTGTGGATCCACTGTTGTGGATGATCTACCCTCAAAGAAGTTGGCCAATTCTCCTTGTACATTTTGCCTCTCTGGCTTTTTTTTTCCAGGAAGGTCAGAGATGCCTTGAGCAGAGACTCACCCAGTAACTTGAAGTAGGCTACATTATCCTGAAGATAGTACTGTATAGTAGCTCTGTCCTACAATTTTCAGGAGTTGACTGCCTCTAGCTTTAACTCAGACAAAAAGTGCCAAAGGTTGGGGAATCCTAGGTGGAAGCATTTGGCTTAGTTGCTTTCAATCACAAAAGCACTTTACTGAATTTAGTAAAAGTTCCTGGAGTCTTTTTTCTTCTTTCATACCTTCTTATTTTCTCAACAAAGGGACACAATAATTATTTGTTTTGCCTTAGTCTCAAGAAAAGTATTTTTTTCCCAAATAAATACTTCAGAGGATTTTTTTTAATCTTGAAAAACATTTATCCTCTCCAAGATTAAGAGGGGGAAAAAAAATGACACGGCATTTTAAGACAGCATGACTTTAAAATCTTGACCGGATTTGTAAAGTTCAATATTGGATCCATGCAATTGTGGAATTGCTGAGAATGTGTTTTGATCATGCATGAAAGAAGTAAATTTCTTCAGCTCAGGCATACTTAAAAATTATATCACATTTATTAGAAATACATGGGATTTATATAGCAGTAATAGCTACCCTTAGATTATTCTCTGGTGTCTACACTAGAATGATAAAGCGAAATATGTTGATTCACAAAATATGCAGAAAAATGCTTTCCTTTCCCAGCAAACCAGAAACCTATGGGTAGAAGGCCAACTCACCACAGTCTTAGGTACCATATGGGAATAGCATCACCCGCCTCTTCGGTGTACCAGTTTTAATGGAAACCAATTTGTACAACTATTCTTGAAAAATCCTTTTATCTCCTCAAGTGTGAAAAACCAATTCATAAACAGCTTCCTTTCCAAATTACTGGCTCTGTTCATCTGTCGTATGCCTGTGCTCAACCTTTTTCTAGTTTTCACACCTTTCTTTATTTCTGGATTGCACGTAGGATGGACACATTCCACGCAGCATACCCCTGCTGGGATACGACGTTGACTTTCCACATTCTGGTGAAAAGTTTGAATCAAAATACGTCTTCAAACTTTGCCAGTCCCAGCAGACAATATATTTCAGTGCTGAAGATGAAGACTTACAAATGAAATGGATGGATATTCTCACCAAAGCAGCTAAAGGGGACGTTCATGATCAGAGTGAGGAAACCAGCAATCCCTAAAGTCATTTCATGTGATCTTAATCATAATAGGGGATGGGGGGAAAAACACCCAAACTCTGAATATTCATGGCACTTTGAAAACATACATGGCTTTATATTTTGGTATGACTATATAGAAACTGCAGTCATTTCTCCCCGCCTCCCCACCCGTCTTTTTCTTATTCATCGCATTTGGTACCAATTGTCCAACATCTATGTTGTTAGTGTGTATAAATTGATGTAATTGCTATGAGTGTTTATATTGCTATTAATGGTGAAGGGCGAAAGGGGGGGGAAGCGTCCATTTTATCTAAGATAATTAGGAAGACAATGGTTTCCTGTTCCCCTTGACTATTTACTTTATTCCTTTCAATTGCTGTTTCAGTGAAGGATGTGTATAGTCTGTTACAGATGTTCTGCCTCTAAGTAAAATGTTGTACAAGGGCTTGTGGCTGGCCACTGATGTGCTATTATTCTCTGTTTTCTCTTGGATCTTTTTAAATGGTCTCTTCTCTGCCATATATGATCAAAAGTAAGGGGGCTATTTCTTTTGTTAACACTGACTTTTCTGGACAGGGTTTTTTTCACAAGACAAATACTGTTTTTAAAGCTATTGCAGAAGGCATCTTGAAAGCTGAAATGTCAAGCATTTCTATATATTTATATATAAATATTTTTCCATTTTTTCTTTTTTTAAAAAACTTTTACACATACTTTTCTTATTTCTTTATATCGCCTCTTTTTTAATGTATGCAAGCAAATGTTTTTATACTGCAACCTGGGATGTCGCTCATCAATAAACATTTTTGGTACGCCCAGGAAGGTAAACAATTAGCTTTTTTTGAATAAGGATTTATTTATATAATTTGTAAATACCATTTTAAACATCTTTTTAAAAATATGTTCATATTACACTTGTATAAATTGAGTTTGCTTCCTGTGTCTTTTTTGTTGGCAAATGTATTTATGTATGCAAATAAAGCCCAATTTCACTGATTCTTGTCCCAGCTACTCAAAATACAGGAAGACTTAAGAAAAATTTGAGTAAGTTTGCGGTGTCTTAATTTTTTTTAAAGTGGGGAGATGAAGACTGCATTTGATGATGGTAATGATGATGATGATGACAATCATCAAAATTGTAGAGAAGGTCCACATAGGATAAACTGAAACCTCTGAATTCGCAGTATTATTCATTTTATAGTGCGTGTGCTACAATTTTTATGTGTTTCCTATCTCAAAGTGACAGAAAACCCTACTGCATATAAAAAGATTTTAAAGGGCTTCTGTGGCCCATGGATCTACAAAAGTCTACAAGCTACTCAGTTCCAATGGTTACAACCATCTCTTACTATTAAAAGCCAGGGTTACAGAATTTGCAAATAGCCTTCTGTTGCAACAGAAGTTAAAATCTGATTGACTTCTCGATGCAGGTATTACTACCTGAAACAAGAACTGAAGAGTAACCATCAATTTCTTTATATAAAACCATTAAAATGAAAGAAAAGGAAGAATATAGGATTAAAGGAAAGTATAAGGTAATGTAACAGAGGAGCTGTTATATTGCAGATTACTGCTAGAATTATATTTTAGTATTAATGTAGGATATAATCTTTAATAATTCAGTATTAATATCAGTATTCAGATATTTTCTTCCCCAGTTTTCCCCAAGCTGTATATTGTGGAATCCTAGCCAAGTTCATTGGGAATTCTGGCCTACTTACCAGTGGTGTAAAATATTGTATGAGAGACTCACCTTGAAAAGTATCTGGACATTGCAGACAAAATATGCTAAATGGTGTGAGATAAATGATTGCCAGTTGATCACAATTTAAGGTAAAAATGGAACAATATTGACATCCTAATTCACTTATGGCCTAACTATATATGGGATCATCTCTCCTATTACAAATTTGTACAACTGTTAATATTTGCAGGATTATCTATGCGCAAACAAAATCCTAATAAGCCCTCCCCATAAACCATATTAAAAACATTAAGCAACAAACTAGATAGTCGCCCACAAATTGCCATTCCAAGGCCCTTGTGTGGGGGATTTCATCACTTTCCAAAATAACAGAAGGATAGTGGCTAGTATACTCTGGGACATTTGTTCCTCAATGTGAGGACTATAGCAGAAAAGACCAGCTCTCTTGCTGTTGCTCTTTTGATTCGTGATGGAACTTGATGCAAATCTCCTTTTTAGTGTTTGGACTGAAAGTCCTTGAGGCATTCTGTCACCACACTATGTATAGACTTCTGAGTACTATAATAACCAGCACTTTGAATTGGGTCTCAAAACCTATTGGTAATCAGTACATCAACTTCAAAATGGCTGTGATGCTCCAGTTGCAGGTTTTCTATCCCAGCCATCCAGTAGTGGGATGCAAACCCTGGCACTATTGGTTCACTATTGGTAGCACACAGGCTCGCTTTGCGAGCGCACGACGCTTCTGCATATGCGTAGAGTGTTTTTGATGACGTCTGGGCAGGTGGGTGGAGCTTCCCATCACCATCACTACCGGTTCGCCTGAACCAGGGCGAACTGGGAGCAATCCACCACTGCAGCCATCCTTACCCAGTGCATATCACCTTTGACATTTGCAGATGGAATATGGGCAGAGATCACTAGACATTTTATCACCTTCGTTGTCATCAAATAATTAAATTATGAGAATTCCCCAGTAGTTAGCCATATTTACCACTGGTTTTATTCCTTCATTGCTCAAGGCATCTTATCACTTGTTACATCTCCTGAAGCCTCTCATAAAACTACAAAGATGCCAGTAGAGGAGATGGCAAATTTTGTTAATCCTAATTACTGAGGCAGTTAATAAGTATTGTTACTATGGAAAAGATAAGCAGCTTTACTCAAATCCTATTTCAGGGTATTTACAAGAGTGTCTAATCTCCTTGATCATGGCACAGAAATGCTTCAGTTAGATTGATTAATAATTATTCTTGCAGTATCCAAAAACTGTGACATGGTAATGGAGAAAAGGGTAATGGGAAAAATTGATTTAGAGATTAGACCACCTTCCTGTGAAGTTAACGTTCTTTATTTCTCTAGGACCAAAGAATGCTTCCAGTTATTAGCATCTAATATCCATTAAGTCATAGTCGTTCCTTCTGCTCTCATCTACTCCTACGTGGAATCTTTGTATTCATAATTGGATTGGTTCTTCAAACCAGAGAAATTAATGGGAAAGAAAACATATTTGTTATCTAACTGGTAGCAGGAAATCTTTGACAAAATGTTTAACATCTCAGTCCGTGTTTTAGACTGAAATGGTGGAATCTAAGTTGAAACAAGATTCTATATTTAGGTGATGGGGAATGTTCTTATAATTGAAAGGTGAAGAAAATATTGCTAATTGCTTGTAAAAGGACCAGGATAAAACAGTAGACATCGCTCTCATACTCTGTCTTATAGAATTAGTGGACAAAGGCAGCAACAGAATCATAAACTAAGTTTATGCACTACACAAAAACTGAATCCAAAGAAACCACATCATTCTGATTCTCAGTCTAGATGAAAGTCATAATATGAATTAAAGTGCAATTTAATCAAGTTTGGCCAACATTCAATTCACTTAAACTGATGGAACATAGGAAGCTGCCTTACGCCATGTCAGCCCATTGTTCTGTTTCAGTATTATTTACCTGGCAAGGGTTCTCCAGGGATTTTGTAAAATCTGAAAATGCAGATTGAAAAAGCATGCATCTTTGAGTGACTGCCATCCTTTACCATTTTTGGTTCACATGATTATATACTGTGATTCCATAAATAAAGATCACTGGAAGAAGCTACATCCAATGATAAACTATATCATAACTACTTCTTTAGGATGAATGGAATAATTTCAGAGGACTCCTGCTTACAGAAGCCTATAGGAAGGTCAGATCTCGCAGAATAATTTATTTTAAAAAACCAGGGTTTGGGTTGTGTGTGTGTTTGTGAGTGTGTGTGTGTTCATGCACATTATATAATTATATACTGTACATACAAGAGACATACACATATATAATACATATATGTAATTTTATTTTGCATTTTCTTTTTAGATCTTTCAATTAACAGCCTTTTATCACAATTATTGCAATTCACTTGGAATTCCAAATTGCTGTTGAAACAATAATTTAAATCAGATTAGTCTGATTTAATTTACAATCTGTAAAGAAACGATTGCGTCTCTTTTTGCAGAGGGGTTGGGACAAAATAACTGGAGGAAAGCATTTTGAGCTGTCTTTAAATTATCATTCCTTTTCACAACACTGTCTGATATATGCTAGACATCTGATGTCTAGAACTATTATCTTTTCTCAGCTCTGAAGCTTAGTGATTAGCCCTGAGCAATTTGCAGCTTCTTCAGAGTGGCTGTAAGGCTAAAACACTCTTCCAAAAGCCTTAAAGGAGGAGAAAGGTTCCTGGGCAGGAGAGTCTAATAAACATCCACAATGGGATTGCTGTCTGTATGTGAATTACATACTCTTAAACAATCTGAGAAAATGGCTTACAGATAGAGTGGCAGTGAATCATCATTATTTTAGAATAAGCATCTCTTCCACAATCAAAAAGAGGCAAAAAGAGAAAAGAAGAGAAAGGAAAATATATGAGTAAATGCTGATGGTTACAACCAAGAATTGAAAATTGGGTGGAAAAACATTTTTAAGGGCAATACACATGATATAACTGATACCTGAGAAAAGCTAAACTGGTAAATATGTTAGAAATTTGATTTAAACAGATTTTAAATCAGTTGGAAAAAATCAATTTCAAGAGATAAGTATGCATTATGTTACTTATCAGATGCAAATATGCAAATGAAAAACTTGAAGATTACTTAGCCTATCTATATTTTTCAATATTTATGTCAATATTACACAATAAAACCCTGGGTGGTTAACAACAGTCAGACCATACCTGTAGATGTACAACCAGTGGTGGGTTGCCCCTGGTTCACATAGAACCGGTAGTAAAACTGGCGGGAGGCTCCGCCCCTGACCCTGATGTCATCAAAATGCTTCTGCACATCCGCAGATGCTTCTGCACTTGCGCAGAAGAGTGCACATGTGTGCTCGCTTCGCTCGCACACACACAGCCCCGTTGCGAACCAGTAGTAAAGGTAAGTAGAACCCACCCCTGTGTTCAACCCTACCTATAGATGTACAAGCAATGACCAGCTTTAAGTTAAAACTCCTTTCTTATTCTCTAGAGCTATCTTTCCTTATAATACTACAACAGTGCAGCAGTTGTAATATTTCCCTTGTGAACAGAAATCTACTACTTTGAAACTAAGCAGACTAAGTTTTAATTACTGCTCCCCCCCAAGTTACCACCTCACCCAGAGTATTTTTTTAAATGTCCACCAGTTATTGTTTCATAATTTCTCCAGTTATTTGAGGCAAAAGGATTTCAGCAGATTAAAACCCTTCACCTCAAGTGACTAGAAAATGATATAACATTCGGCTTGCTTACCCAGGGACTAGGGTAGCTCAAAGAAAGAAAACCAGTAATGAAAAAAACATTGAATCAAACAATAACAACAAAAAATCCCAGAACTCCTAATCTACAAAAATGATAGTTATGGATGATTTTTTATCCTTTGGCATAGCCCTGGCTCTGTTCAAGAGTGTGTCTGTGTGTGTCTGTGTGTCTGTGCATGCATGTGTGTGCAAATATAGATACATAGAGATGTTATATGTACTGTAGAGAGAGATAGAACTCCAACAAATTCTCATGGAGCCCTAGAATTTCCCACAATGCAGTTCTTTAATAGCTGAAGGGGATCCCACTTCTAATGCTACAGATGAGGAAAACTAACAATTGCTTGTCTTCATCCTGAGGAAGAAATGGATTAGTTTGAGGAAATGCTCTTTTTGTAGCCATGGGACACTTGCCATCTTGTTAACATTTACCTGGAATAAAATCCCATTGAACTCATTGGGGCTTCTTCCTGAACAGCTATCTATCTATCTATCTATCTATCTATCTATCTATCTATCTATCTATCTATCTATCGATCGATCGATCTATCGATCTATCGAGCTATCGATCTATCGAGCTATCAATCGATCGATCTATCGATCTATCTATTTGATTGATATGCCACCCTTTTCCGGAGACTCAGGGCGTCTTACTATGCGTTAAGCAATAGCCTTCATACTTTTGTATATACTGTACCTGCTTAGTAGGGCTTTCGGCCCCCCCAAGCAGTGTTCTTTTTTATACAAAGTCAGCTTATTGCCCCCACAATCCGGGTCCTCATTTTATCTACCTCGAAAGGATGGAAGGCTGAGTCAACCTTGAGCCTGGTGAGATTTGAACTTGCAGTAATTGCAGGCAGCTGGTGCTACTTTAACAGCACTTAGTCTGCTGCGCCACCAAGGCTCTTCCTATGTGTAAGATCACAGCATGGTGTTCATCCACAGTATAGGTATCAACAACCTAATTGAGTGTGATAGATATTTTTTCCCTCCTTTTAAAGTTGTAGACATTAACATTTGCTATTGTACAACACTGAATACATTATGTCACTTGATTTTCTTCCTGTTAACTATGGATATAATCTTTTAAAGAATTATTTCATATATTCCTCAATCTGACAGGTTATTCATATCTGGTTTGCTAGGTTGATAATAAATACAAGTAAAATTCCTAAGAACTGTCTTGGAAATAAGTTTCACTAACTTCAGTCTATGAAATCTCAAAGAAGAAAGAATGAACAGGTAGCAAAGGGAGTACTTCAAAATGACCATAGAGTTATAGCTCACTGCCTTTTAAATATGCTGTACAAAATAACATAAGCAGGAAATCTTAAATAATCAAAACAAAGCTCCTAACAACTGTGTACCATGTTAAGATTTTGTTATCTGCTCATCAAGCAGTGTAAAGAATCGTTTACACATGAGTTCAAAACAAGCAGGAAGAGAAAACCACAATGATAGGGCTAATTCAAACATTGGCTTTGGTTTTGGCTTATATGTTGCTATTAGAACTCCAGGTAGGGCACCCAACCAGTGTGCTTATTTTCAAGAATGTGCACAAGGTAAGTTGGACTGAATTAAATAAAGTATTTGTATTCCACAATGCAAAGCCATCCAGGCTCTAATTGCAGCACTTTTACAAATTTTTGGAGTTTTAGTGCATCCTACAAATAGTTCTCATCAGTGGTGGGTTGCCCCCGGTTCGGACCGGTTCTATAGAACCAGTAGTAAAACTGGAGGGAGGTTCCGCCCACCAACCCTGACATCATCAGAATGCTTCTGTGCATGTGCAGAAGATTGCGCACATGCGAGCGAGGCAAACGTGCGTGCGCGGCCCCGTTGCAAACCGGTAGTAAAGGTCAGTAGAATCCAAAATAGTGTAGCTACAGGCTTTGTCTTTTGTAAATTTTATACAGTTCACTGTCATATTACAAAAGGGGCAGTAATACACATTTAGAACCACACAGGTCTTTTGACAAAAATTCACTCTTTGCAATAGACCTCGTATCACCCACTACTTTTCTACCAGCAATTGCACATCCTAAATATTCTCTTTTCATTCCCCCATCTTTTGTAAACATTCTACCAAGGTAGCTTATGCTGTCAAAGATAAGATAGCATAAGCGATTCTTGCTACCTAAAGGAAGAAGAAAGTATATTTTACCTGTAGGGTTGTTTTAATTAATTAAAAAGCTATGTATCTCAGTTGTGAAAGAATTTGAAAGTTTGGAATCGTTTCACTGTTCCCAAAAATGCATATCCTAGAATATGCCTTCAGATGCTGTCCCAGATGCTTCTTCCATGCATGAGAATTACACCAAATATACCTTTTGCAGTCAGGATTCCGGCCTGGTTATAGCACTGAGACATCATTGATTGCATGTGTCAATGATCTATAAGGGGCTCAGGATGCGGATGGTGCATCTATCCTGATTTTCCTTGCTATCTCAGTGGTTTTTGATCATGGTATCATTCTGGGCTATGGATGCCTCCAATCTTTTCCAAGACATTGAAGACCTGACTGTTTCCCCGAATATTTGGATCGTATGGGTGGATGAGCTCTGTTGTTATTAGTATGGGTTTTTGAATAAGTGGGGTTATTGGTTATTTTGAATAAGTGGAGTTATTGGTTATCCCTGGATGCTGTGGCTTGTATGTGGTGAGTTTTCTGTATTTTAGTCAAAGTCATTTGTGAGAAATAGGCAGCTTTATAAATTATGAAATGAAAAGAAGATTCCTGCAGTTTCATAATTCCTACTAGCTGGATGGTCAAGTTCATTGGCCAGGTGATGGGGCCAAAAGCAGGTCCATGTCTATCATTTTTCCATGTCTACATCTGTGCGTAAATACAACCCCTTTGCACAGCCACCAATTTTTCAGTTCACATAGCTGTTTTGTATATATAACCCATGTGGTGTTTTCACTTCCTGCCACTTGGGAAGAACATCTGCAGGTATATATCTCTAACTTCTAAGCAAAGCATTTTTATTTGCAGAAATACATCTACAAAGTCACATGCTGTTTGACAAGCTTAGTGGAAACTTTGATGCATATCTTTTAATCCTGAAAGGTTGGCAGACTCAGGAAACAAGAATCAGTTGGATTTCTGAAAAGAACTTTATTGCCAGTAGGGGAATGTAACAAAATACTGAGGGCTACCAAAATAATTGTTCCCTGCAATTCATATCTTGTGTAATTAAAGTGTGATTATCTCTTTTGTGAGTTTCTCCTCCCTTAGACTTTTAAATCTCTTCTTTAACAGCCCTCTTTCCTTCCTTAAATGTTTGGCTTCCTCCTTTGGGTTCTCAAGACCTGTTAGGTGTTCTATGCCAACATATCAGAAATAGGGATATGTTATTATTATATATCTTCAAACAGCATCTGGGTCTGTCTTTACTGGAAGGATGGATATGAGGAGTCAATGGACAGAACTTTCTTTATATTTCATAATCCAGATAATATTGTCCTGAGATATAGAGATAGCCATCTCTAAAATGGATTTGGAATTTCACTGAGGACAAATTAAAGATAAGTTATTTTGGTTATGATGCCTCACCCCCCAAATGTCTATAAAGGAAATTGCTATGACTGCTTAATTATTATTGCATGGAATGGGGTTTCCATAAAGATATGGTAATGGATCCCATCCTGTTGATGTTTAAGAAGGTCTTGAAGATCTGGTTGTTTATTCAGCACTTTGGCTAGGGTGATTGAAGCCCTAATTCTCTTCTTGTTGCCTGGTTTAGTCAAATTTTGTTCCTTTTGTTTTTATTGTTGTATTGTTATTTTTCTGTGTCTTTATTTTGTAAACCACCAGGAGCTACTGGGAGCTGGACAGTGTTCAAATTTACAAATTAAATCAAACTAACAATAAGGCAGCCTTTCCACCCTGATGTTCTCCTGAAAAGTTGGATTACAACTCTTAGAAAGCTCAGCCAGCATCGACATTTTGAACCTTAATAGAAATATCCTAACAATTTTACACAGCGTCCTGGTTTCTCTGGGAAAGCCTGAAACAAAGAACAAGTTGGCACTTCCATTTCCTTACTTCATCTATAGGAATAATCTGGATTGGCAATGGAATCTTATTTTAGCTTCTGTATCTTCAAGGCATGTAGCCTGCCCAGATAGATCTCCCATCAACTCAGCAACATTGCCCTGACATCTCTGCCTCAGACAGCTGACTCACTCACCTAATGGACCCCAGTTGGCTGGTTAAGGAAGCAGAATGGATTAGACAGAATAATGTAGCAAAGCAAATTTTACAACTCTGCCATCTCTCCTAGCTTTAGCCAGAATCAATGTTAATGCAACGCTGGAAAATAATTTTTCTTGATTTGATTTGTGAAACTGTGTTAAGTGGAAACAATGTTATTTGTTATTTTGGAGGAAAAATAAACTTGTGAAATGTTATGGGTCATGGAGCTCAATTAAGCAGAAAGCTCTATCACAGTATGAGTTGATCACTAGAGCTGATCCCTTTTGTCAACTTTTAAAGAAACACTGGAGTCAAGAAAGGTCTCGTCCGAAAGTTTCCTCAGACCTTAGCTTTGCCAACAGTTGCAAGAAGAAGGACAAAGACTGCCCTGAGGAAATTGTGGTGTTGTTCTCTGAGCAATATTGCAGAAGTAGTTTGTCATTTCTTCTAGGAGATTTTTATTCAATTTCCCCACCTAGCATGCAGCCCTAGGACTTATCAACCCATTCCAGCCCTGATTTACTTCTAGGGATCAGCTGTGATTGGCTAAATGCCGTAATGTGGATAGTTATAGATGCAATTCATCTGAAGAGCACAGCAGCCGCTTTGCATCCTCCTCCTTTTTATATAATAATCGCTATTAAAATTTACAAATACAAAGATAAAAAACTAATGTAAACTAAAAATACAGAGAAAAAAATATAAAAGAAAAATAGTAAAGAAAAAAAAAGAAGAGATATGTGAAGAAATGACTTTTCCCTTCATCAAATCAAGTACAATTTCAGTGACTTATCACCATCTCTGATGCTACAAGAAAAAGATCTCTTCTTCTCATATCTCATCTCTTAGCTATAAACAAATTTTAAAGCCTTGTCTTTGTATCCGCTTCTGTATTCTAGTTTCTTAAGCCACTCCTCCACCTTGGCAATGCCCTTTTTATCAGAGTCTTTCTGTGAGTGGAATGGAACACATCACTCAAACCCAAAATTCCTTTTGTTGGAAAATGGGCATCAAAGTTACTGAGTCCTATCCCTTGCTTGCCCCAGGAAACCAAATTAAAGCACATGCCTTAATTTGGGTGGCTGCCCAACCACTGCTGAAGGACATCCAAACATAGAAAGTTCCCAGTGCTTCTAAATAGCTGGTTCCACTATTGATTTATTATTATTATTATTCACATCCGACTAGAAGCTGCCTTCCTGTCATTTACGTCCCTTGTTCCATGTTCTGCCTGGTATAGTGGTGTAAGCTTTCAGACCACAAAGGTCACTTTGTCAGATGAATGAAGCTGGAGGTGGGGAAGTCTTTTCTCCCACTGAAGAATAGATTCTTTCTGAAGCATTTATTCAAAGCCACAGTTAAACAAGGATTAGGTTACCTTTTCATATTTCAGCTACCCGCTTTCCTCTCCCTTCTCTCCTTTTTCCTCCACCATTTAGGCAACAGGGAAACCTGATTCTAATTGCATGCACACAGAGAATTTTTGAAGTTAGACTCCAGTTGTTTGTCCCTGCAAAGTTCTCACCAAATGTGGATGAATTTCTAAGCTCAAAGTTAAGCTTAGAGGATTGAAAGGTCTGTGTAGTAGCAGGCATGTATTTAACCTTGTAAATGCAAACAGATACAAACCTAATCGAGAAGGCAAGTGGCAATTGGCAATCAGTACAATTAAATTCGTTTCTACTTTTCTGCTTGTTTGTGGAGGTGACCACTTCACAAGGATAAAGAAAACTCTTGTTTAGGAATAGAATTGTTTAAGGTGCCACGAGAGTTTTGTTACTTAAAAAAGAATCATCTTGTGTCTAGGCTGGGCAATCTACTGTCAGCTCAGAAGTTCAGTAGGTCAGGCCTGATCCACGGATGGAAAACCAGGAAACTCTTGTAGGCTAGGCTAGAAAATTATACAAAAGGAAAGGAGGCAATGACAAAGCCCTCTTAAATTAAATGCCAGGAAAATTGCATAGATGTAGCCATGTGGTCATTAGAAAAAGATGGATTCAATGGCATTTTTACCTTTAAACTTAACTAGAATAGCAATAGCACTTAGGCTTATATATTGTTTCACAGTGCTCTACAGCCCTCTCTAAGCGGTTTACAGAATCAGCATAATATTGCTCCCAACAATCTGGATTCTCATTTTACCAACCTCAGAAGGATGGAAGGCTGAGTCAACTTTGAGCCGGGGAGATTTGAACTGCTGGTAGCTGGCAGTCAGCAGAATTAGCCTGCAATACTGCATCCTACCCACTGAGCCACCAGAGCTCATACTAGATCCATGCTTTTCACTAGCACTGTGTTTTGGATTTTAAAAAGGTGCCATAGTGGGTATAGGCTCCATATTGCATATCAGTGCTTCAGACCATGACTTTAAAAAAAGGTTCTTTCAATCCTTTCTGTTGTGTCTTCATCCTAATGAAAATTGTTACTGCCTGCATCTATTTGCTCAGTGGGTTCTGTTTATTTGTTCATTTATTGTTTTATTTTGACAGTAAGACACAGGCAAAGAAAATCTTTATAAGGAGGAGATAGGTGTCAAGTGCAAAAAAGCTGCAAGGAAACACTGCTGCTATCCGGGGTTTTTTTTTAACTCTCTTGTCCCTGTACTTGCTTTTGTAAGCAATGAGACATGGATGTTCACGAGCAATTCAAAAGAATGCTACAACTGCAGTCTGATTAAAGGCATGTTCCTTTTAAACCACTTGTAAAAAAAAGCAGAAGAGAAACCAATCCATTATTTGCATGTGAAAATAACTACTAAGAAAATATATTCAGTTCAAGGTTGAACTGTGGAAACCTTGGTACTATCTGAGCTTGGTTGTTTTTTGCTTGCAAGCATTTTATTATTTATTTAAAATATTTACATAGCCACTATTAGCCAACTCTGAGCAGCTCCCAATCAAAGATATAAAAACATATAAAATCATGTTAACAGTATAAAATGCAACTAATTAAAACATAAGCAACTGGGCAAAAACATTACCCAACTAGGTAACACGATCGGCGCTAGGAGGGAGTGGGGTTTGTTCTCTGCTTATATATAGTATCTTGCTTACATTTGATAAATAATTATCATATCATTTGACTGAATTTATACAATTGTCTTTAGAATAAAGTTGAATGCTCAATTTGGTATTATAAATCACATTAAGAACAGAGATGTGTCTGTTGCATACATTATGATTTTCTAGGCATTATAATAATGTGATACAGAATAACTTAGACAATGTATGAGTTCTACATATTACAAATTCTGCCAATATTCTGCCATTAAAGACGTTGTTCCAATTTCTGAATTTTTCTCTGATAGCTCACAGTAGCAAAGAATTGAGTACTAGATCTGGAAGTCTGGGCAGCTGGCTTATAGTCCCCAGTGTCATTAGAGCATAATGGCTACAAAAATCAATATATCCATTACAACGAAGATTGGTACCATAATGCAAAATAATGCATTTATTCAATAGAACTTGCCAATACAGCTGAAAAGACTCGCTAATTGTCCTGCATGGAATGACTGAAGTTAACCTCTGTCAGTAAAATTGTACTTTGGATCACTATGAATAAGATTTCTAAGTAAGATTTACAGTATAAACTACTTCTAATTTAAGATCAAGCCTTTGGGAGACTTTGGTTTTTTTTTTTAAAGAAACTATTTGAGCTAATTTGCTCCCTCCTCCTAAAATGCCATTGTAGTCTATAGCTGCACTGACACACCAGCAAATGGATTTACCCTGTTTTTCTTAACAATAATTTTTGCTTGGATGATCTATTCTTGGAAAAGCATCAGTAGAAATATGTCAAGTACATCAGGAAATGCTGCAGGAGGCTTGGCTTTCATTTGCTGCAGCTTTATTAATCTGTCATTGAATGACTTGCTAAATCAAGAGAAATGTCACTAATCAAAAATAATGTTGGAGCAAACTGGATGGCATTGGGGAAAGGCATCCAAAGTCTCTGTAACTTTCTTCTGTTCCTATAATGAGACATGGAATCCGTTCACGCTTAGTTGAGCTATGCCCAGGAATGTTGCACAAAGATGTGCAAGAATAGCTTCCAGGCACACACATTCTCATTGAAATAGCAGCCTGTGTGTGTGTGTGTGTGTGTGTGTGTGTGTGTGTGTGCATGTGTGTGAAAGAGAGAAGGAAGGAGGGGAGAGAGGGAGGGACAGAGACACACACACATGGAAGGCGAGCAATAAGATCTGCATCATGATGTGAATACCACAACTTACAGACTTGTATTAACTTTAACTTTTTAAAGCTTTTTTTTTTAAGCATGTGTCTAAATGTGATTTTGACCCAAATGGGCCTTTTTCTCCCCCTCTCATAATACCACGGTTGGATTAGTCCATGCACAGCATAGATCCAGTTCCTGTAATTCTTCAAGACAGTCGGGACAATTTTGCACAGTAGCCTTAAGCTGCTTGTCTCCTGTGCTGACACTGATTGGAAATAACACCATCTTAGGAAATTGCTGTCAAGATTTCAAGCTTTGGCAATAATGCTGGCTTGGTGTTCTTACTGGACAATGGTTATGCCACCCTCCCAATTGCTGAGTTTTCCTGCTTTTTTTTTTTATCCTTTCCACCTGGCCAAGAAAAATAAGTGCCAATAGCTTACCTTTCTTTAAGCAGGCGGAAGAAACACAGAGTTTCCATTTGTGAGTACAAACTATAACTATTCATGGATCAATCCCTCTGGAAGGGACTTTAGAGACAATCTAGTCTGATTCTTCTGCTCCATTACTTGCTCTCAATGAATAAATAAATAAATAAATCCTCCATTTATGACCACAATTGGGAACAAAACATCTGTTACTAAGCAAGACAGTTCTTAAGTGAGTTGTGAGTTTTTGCTGCCATGGTTGTTAAGTGACAACTCACAGTCATGAAGCAAATCTGGCTTCCCCTATTAATGTGGCTTATCGGAAGCCAGATGGGAAGGTCACTAATAGTAATTACATGACCCCAGATTGCTGCAACCATTGTAAATACATGCTGGTTGCCAAGCACTTAAATTTTGATCTCATAACTGTGGGAATGCTGGGGAAGGCCTAAGTTTGTGAACTGATCATAAGTAACATTTTTCAATACCATTATAACTTCAAATGATCACTAAATGAATGGCTGTAAGCAGGTTCTAACCAGTTCTAACCAGTTCTGGAGAACCGGTAGCGGAAATTTTGAATAGTTTGGAGAACCAGTAGTAAAAATTCTGACTGATCCCACCCCTATCTATTCTCTGCCTCCCAAGTCCCAGCTGATCGGGAGGAAATGGGGATTTTGCAGTATCCTTCCCCTGCCACGCCCACCAAGCCACACCCTCAGAACCGGTAGTAAAAAAATTTGAAACCCACCACTGGCTGTAAGCCAAGGACTACCTATGCATGCCCATTGATCAGCGAAGGGAAAAAATCTATACAATTTCAAGAGAAACCTGGCAAATTCTGTTTCATCCCCAGCCCTTTAACTCAGTCCAAAGAGAGATTTCTTTCAGCAAGCCCTCTTTGCACAATTTCAACCAGCCAGAATTATGAATGGATTCAGGGGAACAGGGAAGTAAATACATACTGGTTTTTTTTTCCTCTTTCCTTTATTGTCAGAAATAAGTTTGGGGGTTGCTTGCTTCTTGTTGTACATACTTGTGCAACCACTTTTTCTCACATCAGACACACATAGAAAATATTTTTTTTAAAATGATGGCAGAAAAAGACCCAATGGTCCATAAAGTCTGACCCTTGAGTTTTTTGTTGGTTGGTTTTGTTTTCTTTTTAGTTTGTTTATTTATTCATTATTTTTAAGTATTAATTGTTATTGTATTATTATATACTTTATTCATTAAACATGAAACTCAGTCAACTGAACATTCAAAAATGCATCATGAATACCATTGACTGGTGCTAATGGTTGATACGGGTTGCTGCCAGCGTCCTAGGTATTAACCAAGTACTTTCTTAAGATGTACAATGTTCCAAGTAGCGCAGTTTTTTGCAGTTCCGCTGGTGTTATTGCAGAAAGCTGCAATTTCTTGATGTGGTTTATAAAATTCTTGGACATTATTATCATTATTATTTTATCATTATTATTTATTTATTTAGTTTTCTATGCACAGGATTGTTTCCCCTTGTGTTCTTCTCCACTGGCTGCCCCTACCTCTGGTCTTGTCACCAGTTCTCTGCTTTGGGACATTTCCAGATCTAAAAAGAAAAAAAAATGAAAAAATAGAAAAGAAAACTCTGCTGTTTTGATTGCTTTCAGATAGGCTGATTAAAACACGAAAGGCCAGCAGGTCCATCGGTTCACCTGTGGCCTGATTAAAATGAAACCAGAAGTTTCCAGCAGGCCAGGACCAAATGATCACGGAGGAGGGGAGGGGCATGGCCTGCTCCAGCACCAATTGCCAATAGGAGTGGAGCAGGGGTGGGTTCTACTTACCTTTAGTACCGGTTCGCAGCAGGGCCGCACACACGTGCTCGCTTTGCTCGCGCGTGCTCTTCTGCACATGTGCTGAAGCATTTTGGTGATGTCAGGGTCGGTGGGCGGGGCCTCCCGCCGATTTTACTACCAGTTCTATAGAACCAGTGCAAACTGGCATCATAGATCTAAGTGTGGCTTTTAGCAACATAGAAGACAATGATGTGAACTATTTACATGTGAAGTTATAAAACCTTATATTAGTACAAAACAAACCACAGAGACTAATTTAATTTAATTTAATTTAATTTAATTTAATTTAATTTAATTTAATT